>JAQFZZ010000273.1:0-22711 GCA_034696405.1 Isotoma caerulea | reverse complement strand
CCTTTCAAACTTAAACTTTTAAACTTAAACCTATTCCAGTCCACCTCTTGGTTATACTTTTTGTAAAAGGTTTATTACAACTTGGATACTAGTAGTTCCTTAATTTATTTATTCTGTGATATTTTGTTCTATTATTTGTTTTTATATTTACAAGTTTGCTAGCATTAAAATTATAATTGAGGAGGTTCTGTAAACATTTATGTTACTTCGGTTTCTTATTTATAACGAATAGTGTTACTCTATACCTAGCATAAACATTTGATTTGAAAAGAATTTAAAACAAAGCTAGTGAAAAATGAAAAAATTTATTAGTGTTAGTGTTTTTCATGTTTGTTTTTTGGCGTTTTAGAATGTTTGTAGCTAAACACTTGAACGTGAAAACCAAAAAATGATAGAATATGATTCACAGTTTTATTGATACCTAAACGAATAATTATTATATTATTATATATCTATTACATAAGGAAGCATTTACCTATAAAAAACTAATTTTGTTTTTTTAATGTTAAATTTAAAGCATTTTTTCATTTTTAATTATTAATTGACTGTGGTTTCAACGGTTCAGGTTGCAAATCGAAATGGGATATTAGAAGCTTTAGAAATTTTTGAAGCGCAAATAACTTTTGTACATTCATATAAAATTATATTTTAAAAAACTAAGTTTACATGCGCTTTGTGTACTTGATGTTTCTAGAACATTGGTTTATTCGCAATGAAACGAATTCTTGCTTCAAAGAAAATTTTAAACCATTTGGATTTCTTGAATAATTCTGACATTTTGCTGTTTCTTATTTAAAAAATTAGATTATTTTACGTTTCTTTTTTTCTGGTAATCATATTGGGCTGTAGATGGTAGTGCTAGGCGTCATTCCATTCGAGACAAAAATTTCCATTCAATTCCATCCAACTCAGGAATTGAATGAAAAGCAGTCATTCAATTCAAGTCTATTCCATTCAAGAGTTGGCTTGAATGGATTTCACTTTGGATTGAATTGAGTGGAATTGAATGAATTTTGAAACTAAGTTTTGAAAGCATCGCTAAACGTATATAAAAAATTCAAAGTTCAAAATTAATATTTTTATGTCGGTTTAAATATGCCCAAAAACTCTGATATTAGGTGCAACTTTCAATTCTGGAAACATTTTGCAATATATTTTTAGTTTTTTAAAAAATTTTTTGGATTTCAATTCCATTCAATTCAAAATTTTCAATTCCATTCCATCCATACTAGAAATTGAATGAATTCATTCAATCCAACTTTATTCAATACAATAATTTGGTGAATGGAATGGAATTGAATGTAAAAAGACTCATTCAGACTTGAATGACGCCGGGCACTAGTAGATGGTCCCTTTTATATTTATTCTCTGGTTGATGTTCTCAATCAGGTGAAAGAATTGGTAAACGATTAAAACGAAGCAATATAGATCGATTTTCATGAAGTTCCTGATAAAATGAATGATTTAATGCACGATGATATCATACAACAAGTCAAAAATAATGTTAAAAATAAATTATTTTTCAATAACGTAGAGCAAACCATAGAAGATTACCTAGAAATTGAAAATAAAGCTATAATATTTCGCTATTCAGTTCGACCTGACGATAATAAAATTCATCATAATATTGTTCATCACGTGTAGGTCACCGCATTTATTAACACTATTATTTATAAGGTTTTTTTACGAGAATCAGTTTTGCATTTCGGTCAATACAAAACAGATTTCTTTATTTAGTAATGGCTAAACGCGAAAACACCTGATGTTTTGCGATCTAGTGTAGATAGTTTAGACACAAGAACGCAAATTATTCGGCAATGCGGTCGGCGCAAGTATAACAACAGTTTAAGACCATGTTATGTGTTAGGGAATAAGAGAATATAGGAGGGTCGTCAATCCTTCGCTGTTTGTGGTACAAGACAAACAACTGGGGGAACACGACCTGCATTGCCTGTTCAGACTATTTTCTAAATTATAATCTTTTTAATCGAATTGGTATCGTTTGAGTCAGTTTGAGATGTCGTATAAATCAAATTTAAAGAAACTAAAAATAATTCAAAAATTTGATTATTTGTGTGAAAGGTTTAATTATTTTAAAATGATTTTTGTATTTACCCTAGACCAAATTTCATAATTGTGACGTTGTCCGATAAAAATGAATAATCGAAATTTGATTTGCCTACGAATAGTGTGATAATTATAATTATGAAAATCATCGCTGTACTAACTCAACTATAAGTTTTTCAAAGATAACCAATTTTCCATCCTTATTTTACTACAGAGGTCCTACAAGACCCATATTGGACCTAATTAAACCTCTAGTGGTCTAGAATTTCTGTGTAACGTTTCATTCGTTTATGTCTAACTTTTCTCGAATAGAGTAGGAGACAGACATACAGACCATTTGCATAAAATAGCTCCGCCCCTTTAAGAACTCAGTATTATATTAAAAACTAAGATTACATATTTTGCACCACACGATCTTGGATGAGTTAAGAGATGGGAATTGTGGTTCCAACTGTGGAAGATGTTCCTAAGGAACATCTTCCACAAGTAGCACAAGGATTTTAAAATTTGGAATATTAATTATGATTGAGACTGTTCATTTTAAAACACAAAATCACTAACAATAAGTTTTTATTTTTCTGAATAATGTTCTGCTGCTCCTCGTTTACGCTAATTCTTACAATTGTTCATTAGATTCAATCATTTTAAAATAAATGATCCTATTATGTAAAAAAAAATTTGCAAAAAAAAATTTTTTATTGCAGAAGCCATGGAAAAGACTCGTCGTTGTTTGAAGGATGTGTATACATCCGAGTTAAAACTTAAACCACCCGAGGAAAAAATCAATACAATTAAGTATTATCTCATGGATTTTTTCTACTTGGACCTAGCGACTACGTTCCCGAAATGGGCCAGTTTTGTTTTAGAAATACGTGTTGCCGAAATGGAAGAACTCTATCAACAAAAGAATGAAGATATGGAAAAAACGGTGTCGTCTTTGAAAAAGGAAATGGAACACAAAAAACAGATGATTGAAAATCAATCGAATTTGAAGCTGCGAGAAGATACATTAATCGAGTGGAGAAAGTTACTTGGAATAATTAAGGAAAAAGAGAAAGTCAAATTTCTGTCTACTGTTTTGAACAACCCATCTGGTTTTATATTTTTCAATTTGACCATCCGACTTTTGTTTTATGTTGCAGATCCACTTTCCACCTAGGACCTCTTTGTTTTTCGGCCTTGAAACTACTTCATACACATTATTGTTTACAAGGCTTTCAATTTCATCATTCAGTGCTTCGACCAAGAATTGTTTTTCCTCTGAGGCCATAGTACTTTATAGGTTTTTGGTTCTTTAGTTGCAAACGCTACATGGGCTTCATATCTTGTGGGTTTCTTAAAATTGGTCCTATCCATCAGTTTGTCATTTATGACAAAGGATTTCTTGCCTGTATGTGGGATTGTATCTTTCAGAGTTCCACTCTTTGTGCTAATTTCCATTATTAGCCTTGAGTTGATGATGATGATGAGTCTATATCTAGTTCATGATCTGTGAGTAATTCAGATTGTTCAGGCTTCAATTCATGCTATTGATTGGAAATTTAATTGAATGATTCTTCATCATTTGAATCTTCGGAATTCCAGCCTGTCTCAATTTGCCTCTTGCCTGCTGTTGAGATTTCATCTAGCAGATCAGATTCATCAAAGCTCACATTTCGTCTGATAATAATAGTCTTTGTGTCTGCATCGTACAGTCTGAACTTTCTTGAATAACTCTCATATCCAACTAATATGCATACTCTGGCTTTTGCATCAAAAACTTTTCTCTTTTCATTAGGAATCGAAGCATAAGCTTTGCATTCAAAGATTCTGATCATCTTTAAATTTGGTTTCTCTCCCAAAATCGTTTCATATGCAGTCATATCTGTGCTTTGTTTATTCAAAATCCTATTCTGCACATAGACAGTGCATGCCACCGCCTCTGCCCTGAGAAACTCTAGACACTTTGCTTTAACCATCATAGTAGTAACGGCTTCTTTGATCGTCCGTATTTCCCTTTCAATCTTCCCATTAGATTCATGCAGTTTGGTGCTGGTGTTTTATGAAGAATACCCTATTCTGAAAAATAAGTCTGAAAAGTTGCATTTACAAATTCAGTTCCATTATCTGACATAAAAATCTTGACCTCATTTTCAGTTTGATTTTGAATGAATTGTACCTTTTGATGTAGTATGCTGCTTCATCCTTAGTTTTGAGGAACTAAGCCGTTCTAAAACCGGTTGAATCATCTTTTAACAGCAGGAAATAATGTGCACCTTCAATTGAGGCTGTAGGCATTTTCTCAGTCAAATCTGCATAAATCACCAGGTTTCACATATTTCTTTTGCGTTACTTCTGGAAAAGGTTTCCGTGTCTCTTTGTCAAGATGACATTCATTGCAGTTTACTTCTTTCTTCAAGTCTTCCAGCTTGATGCCAGTTACTGCCTCTTTGCTTACAGTATCTTTGATATACTGCATGTTGATATGAGCAAGCCGATTATGCCAAATCTTAGAAGTATTAGTTGAAACGGCTTTGAAATTCTGTAGAGGATTCCGGACCGTCCTCACTATTCTTCTTATGTTGTCTTTTCCTTATCCCGGACAATGATATAATCTTTCTGTGCTACTACTGACTCAGAAAACAAGTTCACTGCTCCCGGTATGTAAAGTATTTCATCTAGTGAACATGATATCCACTCGTTGACAATAAAAGTCTCAAGTCTTACTGTCCCCCTACCAAATGCAGATATTTCTTTTGTATCAGTTATTGCAATTTTTGATAGGGTTTCGAATTCTCTGTAGCTTTTGAACCATTCCTTTCTTCCTGTGACATGCTTATATGCACCAGAATCGCTTATCAAAAGGTCTTTCAGTTGAGTCTGTAGCATAGCCCTACGAACCATAAATGCATGAGCCTTGTACTTGCCTTTATCACCTTCATTGTTAGGTTTCGGGTTTTTCATTACCTGTCGTTTGATTTCCGGGTTTTTTATTTTCTTCTTGCTTAGGAGCCCAGCATTGTTTCTTTGCATGACCCAACTTGCCACAATTGAAGCATTTCATTTTCTTCTAATCGGGATTTCTCTTCAAATTTCCCTTTTGAAATCTTTTCTTGTTATGGGTAGCATAAGCTACTCCCGCTTTGTTGTTCAGTTCCGGTTCACCTGATTCATTTTGCTGTTCGAATTCCAATTCTTCCTTTTGAAGTCTCTTCAACAGGTATGGCAAAACTTGGTTAGCATCTGGAACAATATCCCAAGCTTTCTTGAATGCACAAAACTTTTCATTGGGGAGAGCTTAGACAATCTTGGTGCCAACTGCAGTTTCACCATTGTCAATTCCCATTTCATTCAGACATCGAGCAAGTTCCTCGATTTCTGAAAATGCATCCACAACAGAGCAATTGGGTAAGGGTATGTTGCTTGTTTAAGCTGCTTCCATAAGAATGAATTCCTTCTAGTTTCATCCAAATCATATGAGAGGTTTTTTCATAATTATAGTTGATATGGTTAATCTGCCTTGCATCTAGTAAGGTGACAAGAATTGCTTGAGCCTCAACGTCAAGTTGATCCCAACTCTTCACTTCCGCTACTATGGTACCGTCTTTGTCTTGCGGCCTAGTTTCCTTGCCTTAGACTACATTTCAGGCTTCGGCAGCTTTCAGTACTAATGAGACTAATGTAATTTTCAACGCTGGTAGTTCGTTTCATCCTATTCCACGATATGACCCGTGTCAATCTTCTTCCCCATTTTAATATGCCGAGGTTAAGAATAAAGTTCAAGACTTTACTTGATTAGATGTTAATATATGGATGGAATTTTTCTTCCTTCCTTCGCAAGGGGTGATCTCGAGCTGCCTTAACTTCTAAGATCCTATAGGTGAAAACCAACTTGACCGGGACTTCTTATAAGAAGTTGACTGCTTTAAATAAGATCTCGAACCACTGCTTGAATCACTTTTCTCCTCACTTTTACTGAAATCTTTTACATTGTTCTTTAATTAAGGAATGGATCCTTATATCACGGTTTTTTTAATCTCCCACCTCAGAGCACAATACTTATTTTAAAATCACCATCAGTCAATTTTTCTTTCAATTCTCGAAAGATTGTTAAGCTAATTAAACTTTAACTCTTTTCTTAATACTTCTTAAGGACTACTGACTTATAAACTGACAATCATTGATTTTTAAAATAATTAGGAGCGATGATACTTTTGTGAGAAAATCTCAAGTTGCCCTGGTTTTCAACACAAATTATTTGGTTCTACACAAACCACGCTCTGCTACCATGTGGTAAAACTGTGTGTGCTTAAGTGACATAGGCATTCCCATGGCAGAATCACCCGTTGTGACCAAGATTGTGTCAGCCTTCGTGATGAGACTCATGGGGCTTTCAAGAAATCATGGGACAGTGGTCCTGATTCCTGATTTTTACTTGTTTATGCTGAAATCAATCAGCTTAAAGCTGAAATTTGGATATATGTTACGTTTTAAAATGTCACCAACCGCCGATTTATCTTCTAATTTTATATACGCTTTCTATTTCTATTCGAATCTAGGTCCTCTCACCATTTTTCAGGTCTCGTATCATGTCGAATATTTGGGTCTACAACTCCATTTTATAATAGATCGTACTCATTCTGACGATCAGATAAAATTTGGAAAGCTCTGCTTTTTCCGACAATGGAATTTTTCGTTTGCGATCCTTGTGGTATCAGGATCGTGTCCTTCAGATAACTTCAAATACTAACAATTTTAATTGTAAATAAATTATTAACTTATTCAATAAATCGTTTTTATGAATAGAATTGAGCTACATTTACCGATTTAAAAACTCATGCACTAAATCCATTTCTAAATTTGAATTACGTCCATTTTATTAAGAAGCAAATGTTTAATCTTACACCACAAAAAACCTTTGAAAATTCATTTGATATTCGCAAAATCCTTCCTTTTGAGCCTGCCAAAAGGTGGCAAGTTCTAAAGTAATTAGGATGGGAATAATTGTTGAATTCAATCAAATGAAATTTGTTGTAGAAATTTAATCTCTGGGCGTTATTTGTTCTAACTGCATCAGGATAACTCTGAAAGTTGAGCGCAACATTAATAAACGACTTAGTTTATGCAACTTTGTCATCTTGGCAATATTTTCTACAATCGTCTGTGCAATAATAAGCTGCTTCGTTTCTTCCGCGCCTTATCGGGGGTTTCAGAAATTACCCGTTTATTGTTTGATTATTTAGACACTTTGTCAATGCCTGGGATATCCTCCCTTTTGGCCTTTAAATGGTTAGGATCCATCAAAGTGAGAGCTATAGCACAGATGTATGAAACCATGCAACACCTAACAAACCGCTTTGCTAATACAATATTGCCTTTCGGTTCTTTTACTCTCTAATCATAAAATCAAATCATAAAAACCTCACAATGCTAAATAAGATGAGTTTCAATAAAACAATTATAAATTCAAGGAACACATACATCTGGACGTCCATACAGGCTATGTAGGAATGGAAGAGTATCGGCTCCCGGTGTGCGAATTCTTTCTTCCAACTAACTAACTATAAAAAACCTTTTAATATATCTATGTAGAAGTACATCTACGTAAAAAAATTATTTATTGTAGTGTTAGATGTCGAGTTAGCTGTCGAGTATTTCTTCCGGAATGTCAGAATTAAAAAGATGATCCATTGTAGATCTCATTAGGTCACATGTCTTTTCATCTCCACCAACAACAGTTGTCATGGTAATGTTATCAAGAGTAGGAAAGTAACTGCATTATACCAAAGTAATAATATATACAATCACAATTACAAGTATAGCAAAAATACATTGTTCTCGTAATATACGGTGTATTAAAATATACATAAATTGAAATTTTCCTGTGCAAAAATTGCAATATCTTTTTTCTGCCATCACTTGTTCCCTGATCTACATCTATAATTCTCAAACTAATAATCTCCGATTTATTTCTTGATTCTTTGGAGTAAATATGCGGAATATACCAGTGTTTTATCTGCATTCTGAATTGAATGAAAAATGATAATATATTTTACTAGTACTCGCTTAATTATAATGAGATGATCTTTTTTATTATACCAAGATCTTCCAAGGTTGACAGGAAAGCTGACTCAGGAAGGGATGGGGCTTTTCCATATTTTGGAGTTTTTTAAAACGTCTTCAATTGGTTGGGGTATTCAATTGAATATCAACGCATTACAGGTCATATTCAAAGGCTTAGCGCCACGTTTTGAAGAAAAATGCAACGTTGACGGATTATGGTTTATATTATCCCTGGTAAATTATTATTATTAAATTATTCCACCATAAAACAAAGGGTCATCTTTTTTGTTCCAAAATCTGTTTGTCTACTAGGCCTTGATTCATCTTTGTTATTAGGATGAATCTGTGGCCCGTCGTAATTATCATCAATCAAATCATCCATATTTGGTAAAGGAATATCGTCATTCACATCCATCCACTCATCATTAGCTATGAAGTCACAATTACCTAACTTGGCCTTCCAACTTGCTAGTTTGTATGATCTGTCCTGAAATTTTGTCTCATCTAAATAAACTGCATGATAAATCATTACCTTGTTATCGTAACCCTCTGCGAGTTTATCCAAGGTCCTTCCCACAGTCATATATGAACAGAACAAACCCAATTTTTGGAAACCGTCAAAAGTAAAATGAATATACAACGCAATTAAAATTTTTACAGTTCATTCACCATATTGAAGTCTACTCTTTAATATTTCCTTCTATGTTTCTATTAATATTAAATATTTTCAATACTGCATCTGATTTTGAATTGATATAATCTACATGGGCAGTAGCAGTGTAATCATTGTGCATTGCTATCCGAAAGACGTAAAGTTAAATTTTTCATTGAAATAACGTTCAAGTTTAAAAATATAATCACAAACTAAATAGTTTACAAAACTTACTTTTGATGATGCTCTACATTAATCCCATGGTTTTCTAAAAAAAATTTGCTCGTATATTTCGGGTTCGTAGTATTATTCTTAACACACATCGCACACTTGGGACAAAAGTAGGAGTATTCAATTTAACGTTTAAATTTTTTTTTAAAGGACGTTGCTTTCCCCTTGGATTTGGATTAGCCTTCTTCCTTTTCAGCATAGCCCCCTGAAGAATTTTAAACAATATGTGGGTTTTTGATTTCATTTCCATCCCTATTTGTTGATTTGAGGGCAGCCAGT
Source organism: Isotoma caerulea (assembly GCA_034696405.1). Taxonomy (NCBI): domain Eukaryota; kingdom Metazoa; phylum Arthropoda; class Collembola; order Entomobryomorpha; family Isotomidae; genus Isotoma; species Isotoma caerulea. Next base: position 13,440 of record JAQFZZ010000273.1, on the reverse strand, counting down.
TTTACCTCTTTATGCGGATTTGATAGAAAATCGTCACTTTTAATGTCTGATACAGGTTCTGTATTTCTGTATTATTGTAAATTGTGAATACAAAAGAGTACTGAATGCTATAACTTCCAATATTTTCCAATTCTAAAAGCTTTAAAGTCTTTAACAAGGTCGCTAGAACTTTTGTAATTTCGATTAAATAGACCTCTCGTTTCGGTTGCGTTTTTTGATGAATTTTAAGTTCTTTAGCTTCATTGTCTTCATAACTCTTTTCATTAAACTTTGAGTTGTAGATATTAAAATGCCGAGAGCAAATATTTTTCGTTTTTTTGAGAATACAGTTTTAGAGATTTGTAAAAGAATAATTTTCTTTTGAACTTTTTCCATTTTCTCAAATTTTAAAATCTTGAATTCTGCAGTATCGAAAATTCAACACAAAAAATAAACAAGCTCATGTACTATGTTTAGATGAAGTTTTGAGATGCCGCGTTTTCTGAGATAACCGGTTTCACAATTATCGTCAAACAATTTCCTTTAAACCAAACACTTTTAGTTTTAAAAAGAAATTCATTTACTCTTAAAAACGTAAATGTTGTAGGAACTTGTATCTGCTATTTATTGACAATTTTTAAGACGAACTAGCTTCTGAATGAAATGTTCACCCATCTCATCTTAAAGTCCAAGTTGTACTGTATAGTTCAGCGTTCCCTTCAATGATTACATTGATCTCTTTTCAGAGCATCTTTTCATCTTCAATATGACATAACCTGTGTTTAATACCATTACGTTTCATGAAGTTGATGCCATGGCTAATATTCGGATCATGTATTCAAATAATTCAGTCACACATTTGTATCCATTGTAGCAAGAGCTGAGGATGTAAGACTTCATTTCATTGGGACTATAACTATATATTACTGTTTGTAAGTAAAGTTATTTGCAGATTTTACTTTTCAAGTAAAATTAAAAATTTACAAAGATTGAAAGGAATGGAAGTGAAAGCATTGAAATATTCAAATTAAACATTAAGTTGTTGAACTGAAACAGAAATCTTGGAATACAGACGGTGTTGGGATTTGAACATTTTAAAACATCACATTAGGTTTTCGAAATTGGATTCGGGACGAAATGTGGGATAAGGTAGTACAGAAAAGTAGAAAGACTTTTTGTGAATTTTTTACAGTTTTGGGTCAATTAAACAACCACTGCAATGCAACTTCACTTCAACAATCTCATCCTGTTCTTTGGAGACCCAGTAAAATACCAGTGACTTCCGGCTATGAAAGAGTATACTTACAAGTAAGGCTTATAAACCCATGCCAGCTTATGAACGAACAAATGTTGCATCGGGATAATGTCGAAACTGCTAGAGCGATTTGTGATGTCATGTACAATGGTAACATTGTACAAGAATTGAAGAATATGTGTCCTGAAAAAAGTATGGTCTATGAAGAAAAACATGCCCGAACAAAGATAAATCCGTTTTTAATTATTAGGAACAGTATTTCTGACAGATACAGATACTGTCTTAAATTACAAAGTTTTGGTTTTCAATATTTAATACAAAAATAAGTTAATAATATATAATTGTCTCCTGACGTTTTTATTTATTTTTTGGAACTGAAAAGCAAGCAAATTAATACAAACTATGTCTTGTCTTATGTGACAGCTCGTTTTGTAAATGGGAAGACGGAAATAAGACAAGCAAGTAAATGATTGGAAGAAAATAAGTCGGACAAAGGCCTTTTCGATTTTTTTACCTAAGTGTACCTTGTGGCAAGAAATGCCCGTTCAAACTCGCAATCCCCAAAGATTGTTACTTCAAAAGTAATGAAAAAGGCCTGTACCTTAAGTTTGATAGTCTTGTGTTGAATTCATGGAAGTTCATGGAAGCAGATCCATTCTTCTTCAGAGATAAGACGAAACGAGACATGTAAAACAGTCTATACTGGGCCCGAACACAATTATACCAACAAAAGCCGGATGCATACACAAAGCGATAATCACTAGACATGATAAGCAAGACATCATTCTGGCACAAACGAATGGATGCACGCAGTCAACGTATGTTTCTGAAGTTCAGCTTTATAAAATTTAAGACTGTAAAAGAAGGAAACCTGGGAATCAGCCAGACTTTCTCCAAATGAAAGCTCAGAAGCATTAATTGCAAATTTACTGCGCTGGCAGTACCATTTAATTTGATGATAAAAGTCAACCGTGCCCAGAATTTTCTTTTCTACTACCAATTGAATCAAGCGTCTCTATTGACGATAAAACCTATGGTGGTTCCAAGTTGTACATGCGTATTGAAGAATTAATATTATTACCAATATTACCGGAAACCAAAAAGCATATCTATGACCAAACAATCGTATGGCAAAAAATTGATTCATCCCACCTCATTCTTTGGATAGTGGTAACCTGTTTTCGCGTCATAATACTCCTAGTTGTAAGAGTCGCAGTCATGTGCATCAGAAATTGTAGGGATAGTCACTACCTAGACCCCTCCCAATGAACTTTATTCGTCGTGTTATCAGCCTTATTTCCTGGAGCAATCAATCATGAACGAAAGTCTTAGCAGGCAAAAATGCAGTTTCCATTTGTTTATTTTATCTTATAATACCCTACCGTAAAGATTGAATTAAATGGATTAAATCTAATAAATTTTATGGTTCATATCGTCATGGGAGTCAAATCTAATTTTTACATTCATAGCATAGTGAAAACATTTTTAGACTAAAAATAAAAACCCTAATGTAAACATTTATTTTATTTTATAATCTTTTGAACCCGGCTCTCCCATCGAAAATCCAACGTCATACGTAGTAAATTTATTCTTTTATCATATGCTTTGCAATAGTATAAATTTGCAATAGTATCACAGTTAGTATAAATAGGAACGAAAGTATTTTTTTTAATCATTACCATTTTAAGAGCAGTATAAGATTTTGGAAATATTTTCCAAAACGATAGTCTTTTGTAAAAAGGTAATATAAAATTTGTAGAAGTGAAACATTTCTACAACAAACGAAATAAATTTTTGTAAAACATTTTATAATGATTTTTTTAGATGGATGTGCAAACCATTTTTAGGTGCTTTGAATGTAATGACTATAAAACTAATAGCATTAGCAGATACATTCTACATGTGGAAAAACACACTAGACGTAAAAAAGTTCATGAGCAATGCAATGGCTTAAATCTGCGAAATGTGTTTAAGGTAGGAAGTAGTTTTTTTACCTAATATCTATCGATTTTAAAATAAACGAAATTACAATATTGTGTCAATAAATAAAATTATTTATCTTTTATTTAAACCTTTTCTAACAGAAGCATTTGACAAGGTATGTTTGCTTTATTTGTGGAATCCGCTTTGATGATAACCAACTTTTTAAGGATAATTGCCAGACACAAAGGCTGATTAAACCATCGTACACAATCCGATGTGATTATTGGGACAAATCCTTCCGAAAAAATAAACTACTGTCTTCATCTTAAGTCATTCATTCAGTTCATAAATGTCGTTTCTGCCTCTTCGAAACTGGAAATTCAGATGAACTAGAGTCACATGTAAAATCTCATACATCAATAATTCGTGCGCCTCAACGAGGTGGTAAAAGAAAAAGAAAAAGCTTGAAAATGAAATTAATGCTTTTAATGGTTTTCTCAAAAGTTACAGACATAGAATAAAGAAGAAAGTTTCTTCAGTTCAAGATTATTTTATATCCTACAAAAAACACTATATTTTAAATTTTAGAGCAAAGTTTACATAATATAAATTCAATTAAGTTTGAAATTAATCTTCATTGTGAATTTATCAAAGAAAATTACGTATTATTATCTCTTCTGTATAATGAGCTTGACTATCCAATGGCCATCTTGAGAGTTTATGAATAAAATGAATATTACGCTTAGGACAACCAAGTACAGTTCGGTATTATTTATTTACTACACTTTTTACACTTGACTAGTAGAAGTCGTCTCCTCAGAGACCCAAAACCGAATGCCTTTCCTTTCTCTGTTCTCAGTCTTCCTTCCCCACATCCTCTCATTCACATCTTTATTCCTCAACGTCATACATAAAGTGCTGTTACATATTATTTCATTGCAAAGACTTGGCTCTTCGATCACAGTATTAACAGAAATCGAAAATGAAATTTGTCACCACTATGTAAATTCAGATTTAAGAGTTGATCTAAACAAGTACTATATTCCGAAAATTTATAAAGAAATAATTTTGGAACTTGACCATAGCGTTGAAACTAAAAAAAAATTGATCTGGATGGCAATTAAATCGTGTGAATGGATGTGATATCCGAATCGTAGTGTTTGAGATACTTAAAGCAGGTCATGATGTTCTTGTGCCTTTTAGAAAGAAAAGGGCTATTCTTAACCCATTAAATTCAAAAAACGAATGTTTTTATATTCATTTTTATTTCAAAATGCATTATAATGATTTACCGAAGTATCGCAGAGGTTCATGTCCACAGTATGACAAATTTAAATGTTTATATACTTTTAACCCATTGTCTCTTGTCCACAATAGAATAAGACCCTATTCTAACTCTTGTGTGTGGACTGTAGAATAAGCCTATATCATAGATAAAGTAATCCGTTTAGCGGATAAAAATAGTTAGTTACTTTTCCTGGAATTATGGAAGGTGACCGTGAGATTGCTTCAAGGTAATCGCATGATCACCTTAGCCAATCCGTACAGAGATAACCGTCAAACCTGGAGTTTGACAGTTAACTCTCCCAAACGAAACCGGCTTATTAGGTTAACGGTAAGATATAAAAATAAGATGCAACCTTGGCCTTGACTATACGTTTATCAGAATTCCTAATAAACACATTCCAGTGTTTATTTATTAGATTTTAGGCTCAAAACTTCAGTCAATCCTGACCGAAGCTCTGCTACTCGTCGTTTAAATATTACTCTGAATAAATCTGTTCTAATTGGCAACCACCCTCTCAGTTGTTCTTATTTCCACGAGAAATTTCCAATCTACAATAGTACAAGTTCGATTACAAAAAAAGGTAAAAAAATTTTGTGCTTTTCACAGATTTTGCTTGCGCGTTTCCCTCAGTTAGTTAAGCTAGGGAAAAAACGACACCAACTGGATGTTAGTGAAAAAATTATATCTTAATTATGTTCTTTATACGACGAAGCTAATATGAAAGTGGTTCTAAATGATGGGCTGTCGAAAAAAATTGAACTGACAGAAGGCTTGTTACAAGGAGATTAATTGAATTAGTTTAATTAGTTTGATTCGCCTTTTGTGTAGTTTATTAATATCCGATATAGAAAAGGAACTAGCTTCGTTTAATAAAATTACAGTAGGCAATTGTAATATTAACATGCTTTTGTATGCAGACGATACTGTTGTGCTAGCAAAAAGTGCAAGGGAATTAAAAAGAAAAATCATTATTCTCAGTTCCTACATGCATGAAAAATTGGGTGACAAGTTAACTTGGAGAAAACAAAAATAATGATTTTCCGTAGAGGAGGTAAGCTGAAAGCTACTGATAAATTTTATATGAATAGTGAGAAAGTTGAGTGCAATAATGAGTATGGATATCTAGATATTTTGTTTTCCACTTCCGGATTGTTTGGTAACGCTACTAAAGACAAAAAAGCTAGTGCAAGGGCAGCTATGGGGAATTTTTTTGAAATTTTAAAACAGAATTTTCAGGGGTAGAACAGAATGCTTGAAGGGTGCTATTAAGCTGTATGAATCATGTATTCTTTCTAAATTATTATACTGTGCCCCTATCTAGGGACTAAACCAAGAAATAGAATTAGAAGGAATACAGTCCACATTCCTCAGTAAATTGCTCGGCCTTAGCTGGAGCACAAATAGTACATTCATTAGATTAGAAAAGGGTAGAGTTAAGTTAAGTCTATGTTTTGGGAGTGGTTTCGACCCTAAAAACCCTAATTAAGCCACGGCCCTGAAATTCTGCTCATGTAGCTTTTGTCCCATATGACCATCGTCATACACTGATGCTATGCAATGTTCAGCTGCTTCAAAGTGGATGGAGGCAATAAAAAACGAAATGTCAAGTCACTTTCTAAACGAAACGTGGATCTTAGTAGACATGCCCCCCAATTGCAAACGTTTTGACTGTCGATAGGTATATAGAATCAAACACAATCAGGATGGGAGTATTGACAGATACAAAGCCAGACTCGTCACAAAAGGTTATAAACAAAAGTTTATAACCTTTCGGGATTGATTATTTCGACACATTTGCCTCGGTTTGTCGTTACGAGTCTATCCGTCTACTTCTCGCCGTTGCTACTGCTCGCAAATTTCAAAATATGCAATTTAATATCAAAACAATGTTCCTCAATGGAGAGTTGAATGAATTGATATACATGATCCAACCCGTGGGTTTCCACAACGGCCAACCCGAAATGTTATGTTTACTCGAGAAGGTGCTTTATGGACTGAAGCAAGGGACCCTCTGTTTTTCATTAAAACTTACCAGCGTTCTTCTAAAAAGTAATCTGAAACAAAGTGAAGCTTATCTTTGTTTCTATTTAAGACAAGTTGAAAATGACCCTGTCGATCTCATCGTCTACGTGGATGACGGTTAGGTGCTTTCCCCCTCCTTAACGTCAAGAAATAACGTACTCACCAAGTTATCAGCCGAGTTTACCATCACTGCCACTAAGCCCAAAACCTTTGTTTTGGACTTAGTGGCAGTTAAAAGAAATCGGAAATTTAGAAAATTTCGAGCGGAGGGGATTTATTACAAAAGATAAGCTATGTAATCCGCTAAAACCCTTACAGGTACTCGCAGACAAAATCGGTTATACTTGTTACTGCATAGCAGTATTTCAACCTTCTCCAACACAGCTATAACTCAAACCTTCTCTGTCAAGCTGTAATTCAATCCTTTCGTGCATAGCTGCAATTCATGCCAGAGAGAGAGAGAGAGTCGTTAAATATCACCGACTTACAAGGTAATATCTTTTCTTTTTTGTGCTTGCCCTTGCCCTTGGAAGACACAACAAGATGTCAAGCAAAGCGGATATTACCCACGTCGTCAAACTGGGAACAGATAATTTTGCAATTTGGAAACTAAAAGTATCCCTTGTTCTTGAAACTGCTAATTTATGGGGTATGGTGAATGGTACTGAAACCATCCCCAAAGATGCAACAAAACTGACTGAAATCACCGAACGATGCAGAAGCAAGATGAAGCCTTGTTCGAACGCTTATCACCACCCAAGACAATCATGTATTTCAATGTGCTACAGCAAAAGAGATCTTTCAACGATTGTAGGATATAAATGCAGACAACTCGACCCTCAATAACCAACATACCCTGGCAACCTTTTTTAATTACTCCATCAAACCAAATCAATCATTAGACGAAAGCATGACAATCGCAATGACAACAATCGCGCCCGTGATGATGGCCCAACTAAAGCCTTTGTGGGATCCCACCACAATCAATTTAATCAAGACTGCTGGATCAGTGACTCCGGAGCATCATATCACATTTGCGGGGGCTTCAAATGGTTCAATACATATGACGAATTTCCCCAACCTCAACCCTTACATGGTATTTCTACAGCAAATTCCGCATTTTCCCTTGGTAAAGGCACGGTCGAGCTAGAACCACAGCTTGACGGAAAATGGAAAACCGAAACACTACATAATGTTTTGTATATACCAGGAGGTAATTCGAGATGAAGATATGGCTATATACCATGAAAACAAAAGTGAACGACAAAGTCCCATTGCATATAGAAATGGTGGCTTATCCATTATGGATTCAAAGACCTTAAGGAAGAATTTACATGTGATGGAGGCCACTTTGGAAAAGAAACTAGAAAACATTTTCCAACAGAAACAGAAAGCCGCAACGTACTACCTGGTAAAATGCTCCATTCAGACATGTCTGGTAAAATGCACTCCGCCTCTCAAAGGCAGGGTATTTCTTAATTTTGAAGGATGATTGCACAGGATTCATACCTGCTTATTTTCTCACTCGAAACAAAACAAGCTATTCAGAACTTTATTCCCTTTCATCGAGAAACAAACTACAAACACCGTCAACGATTTCGAAGTGACAATGGTACCGAATATGTCAACAGCGAGCTTTCTGCCTATTTTTCTTCTAAAGTTAAGCACGAAACAACATCCTCTTTTTGCCCCGAATCCAATGGACGAGCCGAAAGGGGAATGCCCGAAGCATCCTCAACATTTATGATTCCCCAGAATTCCAGTGGGGTGAGGCGGTAGCAACTGCAATCTTTATTCATAATAGAGCCCTTAACAAGATGAGCCCAGATCAAATTGCATATTAACGAATCTTTGGCAAGAAGCCCTCCTTCAAATATTTACATGTTTTTGGTTGCAAAGCTTCTTGTGCATGTTCCAATCATAGAAAGTTTATGGAAAACAATAACAATCCAGTTACTCACACTTTTAAGGATATCGATTTTTCTATGCTTGACCAACAAAGAGGTATCACTTTAAGAAATTGAAGCATTTGAAAACGGTAATCCGCAGTGGTCTTTAAATGTTTATGCTCATAGTGAAGAGACAGCACAATAGATCTGACTAACTGAAATCTCCTGAATTTAATTATGGTTGGATGATTTTAATTGGTGAATTAAAGATGGTTTAATAAATGAGGCAACGACTTGATTTAAGAAAGAACACTTGAGACTTTTAACTAAAATGACTGTTGGCCTAGGAAGCTCACTGGACAGTAAAGGTAGAAGAGATTCTACACACATAATGAAAACCCAATATACAAATGAGTAGAACATTTTCTCTTGGAAAAAGGAACATTCCTAGAAAGACTCAATGTCACAAGATACATACGAATAATTATAATGCATACTTAATAACTATGTAGAACAGGTCATGAACACTACTAACTTAGTATAAGACTGTAGGCAGTCCTTATCACATAGCTAAGAAGATAAACACGTTTTTCCCATAAAAATGGCATTACAAGTAAAGGAAAAGCATGTAGATTTAATGCTTGTGATCGATACAGTTAACAGTGTATCGCACTTTATTTACATTTATAATTTGTATGTATTCTTAAAGAAAGGAAAGAATCGAAAAACTTTTTTCTGTAAAATGTGTCTTTTACCTTTCGCTTCATTTGGAGAGAAAGTAAACCATACCAAGTTATGTTCAGACCAAGTTCCACAACGGATAGTTTTCCCAAGACAAGATTTTGTAAATTATAGTCTTGGTGGATTGGAGATTTAGCACAGCAATTAAGTTGTTTGTGATTTCGAAACTTATTTGGAGCGGATAGCATCTACAACAGACTAAGCTTTTATTATCAACAGCTCAACACGTTTGATGATAGAGAAGACCACATTTCACTTCATGTCAGAGGAGGAAGGTCAAGCGAGTTGAGCATTTGAGATTAATGCTTGTCTTTCATTAAAATCTACTACTACAACTACTACTACTACTCTAGATAAGAGTTTAATCATAGAGTATCAGTAATAGTTATTACCCACAAGTGTTTAAAATCTAGTCTTGGTCAGTTGTAGTTTATATAAACTAGTCATCGTTAACTGGAAAAAACTAAATAAAAGTGACAGTGGTTTTTTAAGGATTTTCAACGAAAGAATTCTAAATTTTCTCCACGATGGTAGACTCTTAGGACTCTGTTAGTATTCCCTAAGCGAAGAAAGCAGTCTGTTAATAACAGTGAAAATCAGACGGCCTTATGCGGTTGTTACATCAGACTGGTGGAATTTTTAGAATTTAGTAATCCGAAAAAAATCAGTAAATTGTGAAATACGACAATAAAAATGAGCGTGTAATATATAAAGAAAAATAACACAAGGTTAGATTATAATTTTATTTCTTAAAGAATTGATTTAAAATTTACGTTTATTTCTTTATTTTAGAATCAAATTAATTGACAATGATAAAAATTAATTGAAAATGATAAAAATTAATTGTATCCATTTTAGTATCAAATTTTATTTGAATTTAGATTTTTAATTAAAGCTAGGTTTAAACTTCATTTTTATTTCAAAATCGATTACAATTTCCAATTTGATTTCAGGATAAAGATTTTTATTTTCACTTTATTTCATTTTGGTTTGATGATTTAAATTAATTTTTTATTTTGGATTTAAATTTAAATTTTGTTTTTTCCAAAAGACATTTTCAATTGTCATGATTTAAATTTGAAATAGATTTGAATATTTTTTTTTGATCGGACGAACCAAACCCTGCATTCCCACGAAACGCCTTTCACGCGCATTCACGGAAAGAGGAGCTTGACACAGTGTTCCGTCATTCTCCACCGCTACAGCTGACACAAGGGACTCTGAATAAATGAGAAGCTGAGCGATATCATTGCTCTTCTTAACTTCAGTCATTCGATGAAGAATTACGAAGAATGACTTTGATGGAGTCCGTGAAGTTGTTGTCTATAACACCGGGTAAGATAATAATACATTCATTCAATTATTATAATATAAAATCATAATAATACTACAAATAATAAAAATTTAAAACTAAACAGAAAGTAAATAAAAACCTACCACCCTCAACAGTTATCCCCCCGGATCGACTTTTGAGAATTTTTGAGGGAATTGGATTTGTATCCCCGTTTCAAAATGACCAACAGTCCCTTTGGGCAAAACTCGGCTTTCGTCACTTAAGTTAGGAAAAAATTATGATTATCTAGGTAAATGACCAACCAAATGATTATAATTACTAGATAACGTTTAAACAATGGAACAAATGAATCAATTGATTTAAATAAATTTAATCAATTAATCTTAAATTTTGAATTCGTGTGTAGCAGATTTGATTTTTACATAAGCACTATTTTTACAATAAATTTTTACTACATTATCGTAAAATTGTTGAACTATGGCATTTAATTTTTTGTTTAATTTAAATTTACATAGTATCTCTTTATAGCTTAAACCCTCATAAATAGTATAAAAAGCATAAAACAGACAAATTTGACCACAGACTATGGAGTACATGTCAATGATGAACCTTTACATTATGAAGACGCTTTTCCTCCACAGGAAGAATATGAGGATCTTCCAAGAATACTGCAAGAGTATGTTTCTGGGCTGACTCATAAACAGCGGCAAGTTTTTGATAGGGTCCAAAGTATGGTTAGAAATCCGATACCAAGTGGAGAAAGACTATTTGTGTCTGGTGAAGGTGGCTCAGGCAAATCATTTGTAATTAAAGTGTTGCAATTATATATTCGAAACTTTTTGTCACCAGATGTATTGCTTATCACTGCTCCTACTGGCAAAGCAAGTGTTTTGTTGCCAACTGGCATTACTTTCCATTCTGCGTTTAGTCTTCCTATTGAAGATAATAAAGTCGGTAGGTACAATAAACTTGGAGCTAAGAAATTATCCGAGCTTAGATATGTCTACCGAAATCTTAAAATGGTTTTTATAGATGAAATCTCAATGGTAAATTATCAAACCTTTCGCATGATTCATCTTAGATTGTGTGAAATTTTTAATAATGAAGAATTATTTGGCGGTATATATTTGATTACATATGGAGACCTGTTGCAACTTCCGCCAGTCTTCCCTAATGCAATTTTTGATAAGCCAGATTACTTTGCTGCCGAAGTTCACCTTTCGAGAGAATTTGACTTTATCGAGTTGGATGTTAATATGAGACAAACTGATTCTGATCCACTTTTGCGGATATGTCGACATTTCAGAGTAGGGGAAGTGACTGAAGAAGATTTAACGGACCTTTATACAAGAGTGATTTGTCATCCAACAAATAAAGATCAGCCAACTTTGCAAGATTGGGAAGAATATTTTAAGGACGCTGTGAGAATTTATCCAACAATAGACTCCTGCAACATTTACAACAAAAGAAAAACTAAAGAACTAAAGGCAAAAACTAAAATTGATACTATAAACAGCATAGATACTATGATGGAGACTAGTTAACCCGTTCCACCAGAAAAAATTACAAAAAAATTTAAAAAACGGCTGGAATTCCATCGAAATTGCAGAGTGGTGTTGGTTCCAGTATAATGTTACGCCGTTATATTCCCCCAACTATTTCTGGCAATGTTAATGGTGCTACAGGTCCCGTTTTAATTATAGTTTGGACGATTGACCCTCGATACCAATTAAAAGACGGAGACCTTCCGTCTTCCGTAGTTGTCAAGTTTGACAACATTGAGGAGCCTCAACATATTAAATGCATGTCTATTGATATCAGAAAATTAGGTATAAGTAGGCAAATGGTGCCCTTAATTTGCTCTTTTAGTTTAAACGTGCATAAAACCCAAGGGTCGACTTATGATAAAGCAGTTATTGATTTAGGAAAAAGCGTATTTCAAAAACGGATGGCTTTCGTTGCACTTAGTAGAGTTAGAACTCTTAAAGGCTAAGGATTAATTGACATTGACCCGCGAAAACTATTAACCACCTCCAAATTTGTCCCTCATAATAAAGCCGCCATGGAAGAATTAATAAGGTTACGAAATTTAAATAAACCATTGTAAAATTGACGTAAAAAATCAGCGAAAGAAAGAAGTTGCAAGGTGTATTTGTTAAAATGGTGTATTTTAAACCATTTGAGCTATTTTAAACCATTCGAGCTATTTTAAACCATTTTAGCTGTTTTAAACCATTGAGGTATAATAGGAAGGAAATGTAATGGAAATATCGAAAAAGTTTTTTTATAACTATCTTAAACATTATGTCAAAAATATGACACAGTTATTTTGACTTAAGTGGTGATCCTGCAGGGTCCACTGTGTACCGAGTGCCTCTGCGATATTGTTAATCCGTTCGACAGTTACGGTATGAACAAATGCACGGATAGAGTTTTATATTATAAAGAAGCTTTCGCTCGTCAATAATGTGTAAGTCGTGTTTTATAACAATTATACTCTATGTTTATACTCTTTATTAGGTACAAGGTTAAAAACAATTACTGTCCCAAATTCCTACCAAAAGTTCCATAATGGGTTTAATTTTTATTTTAAAAATTTCAAACTCATTCCATTTGGCTGCGTTACTATTTTACTCTTTTCATTTGTCTTGATAATACCCATAATCTACCCACAATATGTGAATAAAAAATGCTCCAATCTTCGCTTTAGAAATGTATGAATTTTTTTGTGTTCTAGTTTACGTGTTATGTTTAAGTTTTTTTTAATTGAGCTAAGCAACATTACATTTTACATTTTAAGCAATAGTCATATACGTTTAATGCTTTTTATTAATATTTTACTAAAAGTATTGTTCGATTTGACGTTAACAGGAATAACAATAATGATAACCAACGTGTGTCCACGGTTTTGGTTTGGTTTTGTCTTTCGTTATACAGGTGATCCTGCGACAGAGATTTTTTTGAAATTTAACGTTTTTGAAATCTAGGGGAAATGCCATGGTTAAATAACCATTTATATCTCGACATGTTTCTACAGAATTAATTAAAT
>JAQFZZ010000272.1:0-22735 GCA_034696405.1 Isotoma caerulea | reverse complement strand
ATGTTGGAGTGTGCAAAAAGGGTGCCTAGAGCAAGGCATGCATTTTTTTGGCAGTAGACAAGACAGCCCTTCCATATAACTGCTAAAGTGGATTGAAGTTTGCAGCCAGTTACACTTACGAACGACTTTACAATAACTGGCTGGCAGTCATTATAACATATTATTGTCTTTTGGTCAGCTAAGTAGTTTATTTGCCAACGAAATTGAACACATGGATGGAACTTATAAACAGCAGAAACAAGTATCATATTTTTTATTATAAATTTATTATAGAAACATTGACGGTGATGTTGAACACTGATGACTGAAAATTGCAAGTTGTTCTTTACAATACAAAAATAATCAAAGTATATCTATCCCATGGACTATTTTCATTACCTACAGTTCTACAACTTTACCACTTCTTTCTACGTTCTACCTTTACTTTAACTGTGATAAATTAAATGGCAGTTATATTTAACAAAACTACTTACGAGGAACAAAGATAGAACAAACAAAAAATATAAAAATGATCTTATATTATTACCGAAGCCATGAAATAATACAAATGGTAATTTTGATAATACGTAAGTTGCAAAAAGAACCAATTGCAATGGATACTTTGTCTACATTTGCATAAGACTTAAATTTATAAAAAAATTATTTTATATAGTGGAAGTAAACCCTTATGAAGGCGAAAAAAGTATGGGCAAAGAACATTTTAAGTAAAAAAGAAATAAAGCACTTTGAATTGAATAGAAAAAACGTATGTATAGAGAATAATATGCCCCATTTGGCCTTTTTCAATTCCACTTGACTTTTTCATTTTAGGATTTTATATTCCGCAATTTCATTTCTTTTGCACCCAGGAGGGATACATAAAGCAAGACTACAACCTACTACAACTACCTAAGACTACAACCTCTAATGATTAACTTGCCTACCTTCTTAAGCAATAGAAATGGAATCGAAAAAATGCATTTACTTGTTTCTTTCGCTTTATACCTGTAGGTAATGAAGTGACACCCTTCTACCTCTGTCACTTCAGTTCAAACACATGTTCAAACAAAAAAGTAAATGAAAGTGACACTGGCTAACCAACGCAGTGAGTATGCCGACGTAAGATTGAGATAATAAAAGTAATTCAGTGCGAAAATGTTAATCTTGTAAACTTATCTCGTTTATAATCATTTTTGCCCCACGAAATAGGATGTTTTAGCTCGTGTTTGGTTTAAAAACCAAAACTTTTCAATTCTTTTTCTCACAGGAATTTTCATTTATCTTTGTTTACTTGCGATGATAATTTTATAAGAAAAGTAAATAAGTGTAATTAATCGCGAAATGTTCTTGTCATAACATGTAAGTTCATTAGGTCTGAGATTAAATTTTAATTTACGTAAGTACCATTCCCAAAAGACCAGTCAGTCAGAGTTAAGAATCAGTGTAATATGCATCAGTAGATGTGTAAGCAAAGTATGAATAATATTCCACAGACAATTACATACAAGAGACAAAGAGAATAAGCATGAATTAACAATGAAGAAAATCTTGAATAATTAATATACTCACCTCGTGAGGTTTAGGATAAACATGATTGCAATGTGGTGAGTGAGGATGATGATGAGTCTGACTGACATCCCTAGAGACCCGATTCGGATGTTGAGGTAAATGGTTGTTATTTTGTTGATGATAATGATGCTGGAGTTGTTCCTCTTCAGGTGAAAATGTGGCACATTGAGACATTGGAACGCATACTGTTGTCCATACTACTAATACAACAATAGATATCACACTTATCCCCCATGACGAAACTCCTGTTTTTGTATTCCTACTTTGACATTTGTAGGAAGAGAGTTTCACCGAAAACGGTGATAAAAATGACCATGTTCTTCCAGAGGTTCTAGACAACTTTAAAACATCACTCTTCCGTTTATGACACTTTGTTGACTTAACAATCCTCTCGGTATAGTTATTCTCAAACACTGTACTCTTCATCCGGGACAATTCCATTTCACCCGGAATATCCAATGATGCGTCTCTTATTTCTGTAGAAAGGCTATCAACATCAGCACCAGTGATAGTGATACGAGAACAAATTGAAGTCATCTTGGCACCTTCTATTTCTATTCTTTTATGCTTCTGTATCATGTTTTATTTAAAGTGACAGTCAAAGAAGAAGTCGGTTCGTTTCGTCTATTTATATTTCTACTACATTCGCGTTTTTGTGTTTTGGTATAGTATATGATTATTACTTTATAAACTTACAACCGTCTATTGTTGCACCCACTCCGCCGAAGTTATCGATAATGATACAAGGAACAAATAATAATATCGTATTCCTGGGTAGTATACCCGTTATATGAAATATCTTGAGCTCTTCGGACATGCTAAAACTATAACTTGCTTATACGATGTTCTAATTTAACTTGGTTATTAAAATATCCTTAAGTTCCTACTAACATTAATCTCACTTTTAAAACTAGACAAACTCCTACTGTTAATCACAGAAAGTATTTCAATTTTTTATAACTATTATCTTTACTTAAAAAACCATGCTTATAAGCTCAAACTGAATTTTAAATGATTGTAAGGGTATAACTATCGTTAACATTGCATTCTGGTCACTTAATCGTACAAGACTTGACAAAATGACAGAATATCCTGCCTATCAGTAGCACAACCACCGAAGAATTGCAAGAGAAGATTGCCAATAGTAGCAGTAGCAGACGCAGAGATGTGATCTCCCCTTAACTCATCCGTCGACTGAATACAAGCTTCAATTCTCTGGGCATTTAATATGAAACAAACTGCATGAAATACGATGGGTTTGTGTAGATTTTGCTCCTAGCACATTGCATACATTCTTCACTCTACCTTACCTACCTCTTTTCATCAAGCCTAATGCCTAATCTACTGTATTTCCACAATGCACTGTACTTGTACTTATACTTGATTTTACTATCATAAATGAATGTTGATAAATGTATCACAATAATAATTATGTACTTATCACTAAATGCATTTCATTTAATGAGCAATGAGATTCTAAGTTTCTAACTGGGTGAAGTTACAGAACTTTACTTTCTCATGGGTTTTCGAACTTACTTTTCGGATTAACTTATGAAAAAATACAAAACAAAAATCAAAGTTTAACGTACAATCTATAGTCAATATATTTATTCTGTAACTAAATATTAGAATTCTTTCTAATTGAATTGTTCTTAATGTTTC
This sequence comes from Isotoma caerulea, assembly GCA_034696405.1. NCBI lineage: Eukaryota > Metazoa > Arthropoda > Collembola > Entomobryomorpha > Isotomidae > Isotoma > Isotoma caerulea. The sequence goes on along the minus strand of JAQFZZ010000272.1, from coordinate 19,525 downwards.
AGAGCAATAAGGTGCTCTGGATACAAGAAATAGTTGAAAACTTTTGATATTATGACAAGTTAAATTCTGTATTAACAGCACGTTGGTACAAGATGGAAAATTATAAGAACTTTAACACCTTTCCTATTTTGAATTGTAATCATGATCATAATTGAAGAATTCAAGACTAACTTTTTTATGTTTTGATCATTCAAAAAATTAACACTAAACTAACTGACGGCAAACTTTCGATGAATTCGATTCACACAGAAAAAAGTTTGTTTGTCACAAGAATATGGATTGTAATTCATTAACTTCCTTTCACCATTTCAGTTCCAGCTGTCACTCTATAACTTTCAAACTCGTCTTAATAAACTAATAATAAACTAATAAAATACTACATTACACATTTCGATTCTTCTCACATAATATGTAGTATAACTAGACTTTAAAAACTAAAGGACGGAACTTTCCAGACAATTTAGAGAACTTAAATTTAACTTACATCTCGAAATCACAACGGTACTGAGAAACTTAATTAGAAGTCCGTAGTTAATAGTACATTAATACTTGTACTATCTTTTAAGCCATACAACAACAATCTCTAAACCTAAAACTTAGCAGTCAAAATATTAACAAGGCGAAGATGTTCACCCGTTTCACTTATGAAAAGTGAGAAAAATAGATCGTTCCTTAAAGTTCCCTCACAAGGTTACAAATAAAAAGGAAGTTTTACTTAATCTATGGTGCATACGTCGTGACTATCAAAAACTCAACGGCTTTTCATCAATTTAAGCTTTAAAATGTCAACAGGGCGACTTGTTTTCACTCCTGTCTGGTCTTTTTCTTGGACGATGTTGAAGCTGATGCTAAAATTAATTAGAAAAGGTGTAGGTGTAATCAAATTCAAAGATCAAATATACTTTAGCAATTCATTCATTCAATACAACTTACCGCTGTTCCCCCCCACTTCGTCAAATTGCTTGTAAATAACAGCGTCCTGATCCACATATTTCAGGTAGAATATCCAGTAATAAATATAGGATGCTATGAGAGCCTCATAGAAATTCTTCGTCCTTAATACTTCCTGACGCTCTATATAGATAGTCATGGGGTAATCTTTATCCCAAACATCTTTATCAGTTATTTTTTCAATATCGATGAAGGGAGTTAATCGATCTATCTTCAACTTTTTTGCCTAAGGAGTACACATGCAAACAAACACAAGATTTTAGATTATACATGTCCATTTTGTAGGAGTAATTATTACATAGATGATGAATCGATGTTGAATTGAAACTCGAAATCAGAGTAACTATAAACTTTACGTCGATTACGTTATACCTTATCACGGAGTTTGAACAGCGTTCCGCTAACTTTTTCAGATGTCACCTCCATTGCGAAGGTATATGCTGCTATCGTTAGTTGTTCTTCTAAAAATCCAATTTATAGAAATTGACAACTTGTTTCATAAAACATCAAAACATGCAGAATTATTTTTTGTAAAATTCATCTTCTTTACCTGTCATGCACTTTCCAATAACACATGTCTTCAAATTTGGAATTAAACGCCGACATTCGTTCGATCGAAAATTTTGCTTAGATTTGTTCCGATCAACAGCGAATTTGAGTAGCACACTTTCCACATCATCCAAAAAATTTGGACTTTTACACCTTTTCGGGTACATTAGCCAATATTCCTTTGGAAGCTAGGACAAAAATTAATAATTGAACCAAGAGAATTTCATTATTAGCTACTCTTAGACACAATAGGGTCACCACTTAAATTATGCAAAAATCACGTACAACTTCGTTCAAACACATTGGGATTGAGCAAACTAATTAAGCTTGTCTTGAGTCTAGTCTAAACTGCTAAGACAAGGAATGGAGATCAGGATTACGTATACTAAGAGGGATAATTTTCATATAGCCTTTCCTTTCAGACTTTCAGCAAAGGTAAACTATATAAACAGTCATATATGAAACGAAGAATGGCCAAGCTCAGTTTTGAAAAAAATAAAAAATTGTTAAAACCAACTTTCACTTACCCAACTGAAAATCTTTAATCCAGGATAAAAATCCACCGTGTGTTGTATCGATATACGCTTCAAATTGAAGTACTCATAGAACCTCCATTTGAAAGTCTCCTCCATCGACAATTCAACTGATGAACTTTCTTGGTTGCTCAGCTGTTTTATCACTTTGAAATCGTTTAAGATCTTATGCAATGAATGAAGCTCCTGAACAAACTTTTCTTTGGAGATTCCACACTCCTTAGCATCAATAGTCTAAAAGTTAAATAGTATAGTAGTATAAATGTTATTGGGTATAAGTAGGATAACACAAAATTAAAAAATACTTGCGAATTATTTAAAAACGAAAATTAAACCTTTGGAACACGATGATGTTTAGTTAGTTACCTCAATGTATGCTGCTAGTGCTTTGTTGTTCACTTTTCTTCGGATGGGGACCTTATTAGCATCTGCCGCATGGTTATCAATATCTTCAATATCTTCTGATGATGAAGATATCAGCCGAGATTTATTTTTTTTGAATGAAGACGACGGTTGACGACGTTTTGATGTGTACGGTACTACTTTCTTCTTGGAAGCGGACTGTACCTTATTCTCATTTGTTTCACTATCGGATGAATATGACAAAGGAAGCGAACGCTTGAAATTGAACCCTTTTGAAGATGGTGACTGCTGCTTGCTAACCTCAAGTGTTTCATTTTGTTCAGATGAGAAGGCAGAACACGAAGGCTGACGATGGTTAGTTGTCTCCAGTTTTGAATCGCACCTTTCTTTCTCATTTGTTTCACGTTCTTCGTCCGAGGATGAAGAATTGAACACTCTAGTTGATGGCCTTTTTCGGCTAGAAGTTGACGGTCGTTTCTTCACCTTATGTATTTCATTTTCTTTAGCGAACAGCGGAGCTTGATGTTGATGTTTGGGCTTTTTAAATTTACATTTCAGCAAAACAGATTTCTTCCTCAATTTTTCTGTTGTAGTAGTTGTAGCCTTACTCGAAGTTTCATTTTTTCCTAAAGAGCTGTCATCCCTTGTGCATTCTTTTTGCCACGAACTACTACCACATGATGCTGAAGTACCCACGCAATTTGTTAAATCATTAACTATACTATCTTGAGAGGAATTCTTTTCGTCAGTAGAATTCAAAACATCTATCGCTGCATCGACACGAATGACTCCAACTGCAGACGTTTCATCCCCGGTTGACTTGCCTCCCTCACGGTAGCTCTGTTCCTCTTCAAGATTATCCTCAGGCTCAGTTTTCAAGACTCCACTACGGATCACTGCCAAACAACACGCTTGGAATCGATCGTAATCCTTAGCTTCTTCATATAAAGCGTCAAGGCCTTCCATCTGTAGAAGGGTAACAATCAACAGCATCATATAAATCAATGGAATCATGTAACACGCATTGTATAGCATACATTAAAAGCGCAACCAAGTTAAATTTATAAAATAAACTACTGACCTTTGAATTTATTATTTCTTCAAACAATCCACTATCAGAGGCTAAAAAACGAATGTCACATTACTATTATAAAATTGAATGTTACCCTTGGGAGTGTGATTGCAATACAGTGTACAGACAGTCAGTAAAATACAATGAAATTCAGCATCAAGTCACCAAATTCTGTTCTGTGCACTGCCAACCGTCACAGACTACATTAATTGTCGAATCCACAGTCACGATTACGAAACAGAGGACTTCAGTCTTCAGTCTTCGGATGTCACAATTTGCCAAATTGACTGACAACGGCACACATGATTTTTTAGTCAAGTCAATCACAAAAGAAGAAAGCGAAAGTGCTATCCATTACCTTTTGCATTTATGAGATGCTGGAGACAAGCCCCGCCACCCAAAACCATGTGACTATATGTCAGAGGTCAGAGCAAGAAAGAATGGAGAAAATCGTCTCTGCTGGCGTCTAGCTGTCTAGGCTGAAGTCTGGCTATACCTATGCATGTATTTATTTCTATGAGAATGAAATAGAGAGTGAAAATTTCCCTTCACTCTGGATGGAACATCATCAGCAGCATACATTTACAACATGGCCAGGATGGAAGCACTTCGTACTTTTCTTGCCTTTCACAATAAGCTATAATATTTTTTGTATGGAATCACCTATACACAGCAGTGTATTTTAAGCATGCAAGATGAGCGAAGAGCAAGAAGAAAAGAAAATTGCTACAAAATGACACACATACACATACACTATACAAACGAAAGTGAAAATGAAAAAGGACAAGAAACTTTCACCTAAGGGGATATAAATACCGGTGCATTGCTGCGAGAACTTTCATTCCTATCCTAATCACCGTCAAGAACAAAGCTCAACATCAATTATAACTAAAAATCAGAAATCAAGTGAAAATTATTGAAATTGTCAGTCATCATGCCAGTAGCCAAGATAAGTGCTACCACCCCGGACGATGAAGCCTACCAGATATTGATAAAAGAGGAACCGTCGAAGTTGGCAAAAGGGTAATTCTTAACAACACAATATTTATTTTGTAACACTATATACTTATCGGATTTGTTTTTTAATGAATGGAAACTGTGAATTTTCAGATATCTTCGGCAGCGACACGAGATTGACAAACAGAGTAAAATAATCTATGATAAGAACGTGAAGATATTAAAGTTGACCTCAGAAATCCTAATATTCAGAGGACTTCTTTCCGATTACATGAAAACAAAGAAGTATGAGGAGGAACGTAAGCCTGTGTTAAAAGTAATCAACCTTATTTTAGCAAATGAGTATCTTCAGAATGTAAAATCGTTTCGTGAGCGCATCAACCAGTTTGAACAACACATGGCGGAGAAGTACACTCTTCTTAAGGGTGGTTTCAAGGCCTGGGAGAGAGATCTCACAGATCGCAAGTATAAAATGATGCACAAGTAAGTAGCTTACAAGAATGCAATTTTAAGTTAATGAGCTCTCACTGATCAGATTATTAATAAAAAGAACATGGTCGCTTAAATGTATAATTAGAGATGCTGGGAACGAACATTTACTGTATATATATCACCGAGACTGTTTTCTGAACGAAAAAGAACCCCTGGGTTTCCGGAACATGATAGAGAATAAGTGTGCATGCCTCGAAGATGTTGCAAAGCAAAAGGTCGTCAAGAATATAAGCAAACAAGATGCCCGAAAATCAAAGAAAGGTAAGTTACTTCTAAAGTTGAATATCTAAAAGTCTGGAGATTCAAATTGATTAATGAATGATATTAGGGTTGGGCCTTCCAAAACGGCTACCACCAGTTACACCACTGAATGATGAAGGAGAGGAATTACCAGTTAAACATGCATCAAATTTGACAGCTGCTATTGCTCATGGACCTTCAACCATTACTCTCCCTTCAGAATCCGGTTCAGATAATAAAAAGTGAGACGATGTTTGTTTATTACTGTTTGTTGTAAAATAAAGTAATGATGTGTGATGATTGACCATGAAAATGTGTATTTTAGGTATACTTCCACGACATTGCAATTCGACACAAAAATACAAATAGATGTTGAGACAAGAAGCCACACTTGGTTACTTTCCCGTCCTGCTTCTCGTCAATCAATTTGAAATGCCGTCAGTTCTTCTTTACCAACATCACATTTACTTTTTACTTTCTCCAGAATCACAACACATCATCCCTGTAGGGCGTTTACACACTATTTCCTCTGGGAATAATTCAACATTTTTACATTTTACAATCTTCTCTAATCTAAAATATCACAGTTGACAGTGCAGTGTGCAGTGTTCACAGAAAACAAGGCAAGGCGTAAACGTAAGAACCTCTTAGCCTGCTGATCTTATCTTAATGTATATGATTGTATTGTTATTATACTATGAAATTCTCAAATATAAACATTTTTAATGTAATTACGCTTTAACCTTACGCTTACGCTGTATGTGGAGTATAAAACTATACTTTCTTTAACCATTACGACATACATATTTTTTATTGAGAATGAGCATGAATGAATTCAATAGACGTAAATTCACGAATTAAATTAGTAGTAATATGTAGATTTTATTAGTTAGCACCAGTTAGTTTCATGAATAATTTTACGATAATTGGTAACATACTTGGCTTTTCATACCATTTATTTAATTCATGATTTTCTCACGCAATTAAGTCTTGTGGCACCAGTCTTAGAATCTAGCCAAAATCACTGAGCGAAAAGCGTGATTAAAAATGATTTATTACACATTAAAAACTTCGTAATAATAACGACCATTTATTCAATACTTAGAAATATTCATATTCAATACACATAAAAGTAAAATAGTTGGACGCGATTTTCCATTCAAATTATTAGACACGTTGCGGATATTTATTATTTGCTTGCTACACTTCACAAATTTTTAAAGATCAGCCTTCTTTCCATACTTAATTAGAAGAGATTTTAAACTACTGGTTTAAAGGTAGTTAGACGAGATCACAGTGAATTTGAAGACAGTTCATCTTCCTAGGAATGCCCTTCCCCTTTTTTATATTCATCTTTAGACTTTTCACGCCGAGAAGAATTGGAAGGATTCATAGAGTCAGAACTACCACTTGTTGACGGCTGACTTGCATTCCTCGGCACCAGAATTATGTTACCATCTGCTGCCTGTTGTAAGCTGAAGTCGTAAGGACTGTAAGGGTTTCCATCTGAGTCTCTTAGTGCCTATGAATTTAGTTTTTAAATTATTATCATGACATAAACTACGAACAATAAATTTGTGGCATTCCTTTCCAGTGTTTTCTTTGGCTTACTTGAAAAACGTGTCTATATAACAAGGAGTAACGATCTTTCAAACTGTTTCGTCTGCCCATCAGCTCTTCCTGTTCCCTCAGCAGGTTTTGTTTGCGTTCTCTTATTCTTTGTACTTCATCTGCGAGCTGAAGGATTTGATCGAGTTTCCGTTTTCGGCAATTCTGGGCTGCAACCTATTATTCAAGGGAATATTTATGTTACTTAACATGACTTTTGAATGAGTTAAGAATTTTGTAAAATATAAGATTCTGCTTTAAGATAGCAGTCACCATTTTTAGAGACAAATTCATTGACAAACTGAACTGAGTTTGTCTATAAGTGTATTAAAAAAATAAGCTACCTTATTCTTTCCACGTCTTCTTATATCTCGGATTAGTGACAGCTGTGGCTCAGAGAGATCATATTTTGATAACCGCTCATTAAATTCATCCATTGGAAGGTTGATGATGTCTTCCGTAGTTATTGGAAGCTGCATAGCTCTAGCCCGTTTCTCATCACGCGATAAACTTTCTTCTGCAAACCGATCCAAGTCTTCATTCACTAATAATGTTAAGCATAAGAAATTTGGCCTTTTACAAGTAAGCCTACTACGTACACTCCAAAGTAGGCAATCACCAACGACATACCATAGGCAGTCAAAATGATTTAATTAATCTACAAGAAGTAAAACTTACTCGTCTTTGGCTTATCCTTAGGAACTGTACGTGAAGGTCTTGAGTTCAGTAGTGGATTATCCGGATGAGAAATTGGCAGGGAATATGTATGATTGTTGTGAACGGCATCTCCAGATCCGATAGATCCAGGCCCTCGAAGGTCTGCAAACATTTTTTTCATTCTAAATCTTTAAATCTTATCGGAAATGGCTTAATGGCTTATCGAAAAAGTTAACATACCGTTTTGATGTCGAGCAAAGTCAACACTGCAGCTATATTTCATATCAAGATTTTCCAAAGAGGATGAGTTATGAGGGTAAGGTAAGTGTAAGCCGGATGAATGATGAGGTAAAAGATACGGGTTGCTTCCTTGCTCTTGCTGGAATCGTTTACCGAACATATGATGTTTCTTTTGAGCAACTGGAGCAGGGACACGTTCTTTGCCGTAGTAATCATACCCTCTTAGTTTTCCCCTGTTGAATAAAGCAACGTTTCAGTTAATTTTCAATTTTCACGAGTAAATGTTTTTAAAAAACTGTTTGAGTTTGATAAACTTACGATGAGTAGTCCAAAGAATAAGGAGAAGAATCATGCGAACTATGAGGATGAGAATCAGGGTCCACCCACTCGTTATCAGAAATAGCTGGGTCAGTCATAGGTGGAACACGTTCAGAGCCCATTGAACTCACAGCACTATCACTTGACGCTTCCATACGATCTTCTGCAGAAGGGAGAATAGTTCCTGGACCGATTGGTATACAAACAGTTGAAGGTCCATGGGGCAAGTTTGGCTGAGGTCCATGAGCAATAGCAGCTGCCGATCCAAGCGATGAAGAATTTGGAGCTGCGACACCATTATCAAGCATACGCATCGTGTACATTCCTGGAAATTAAGCAATAAACATTCAACATTAATATCTATTACACTTAACATACTATACAAAAGTTCGATGTGTTTTTTGAATTATCTAAAGCGAAAATCAACCAAGCAAAAGTACTATTCCCATCGAATGTAAGAAATGATTTCTTGTGGTATCAAATTTTATTTGAAGGCTTTTAAAATAAAAAGCAAACGGTGTTGAAAACTTTTTATAACAGAATGCAAACGAAAATAGAAATATACTTTAAAATATTTAGCAAATCAGGTATGATAATTTTGTAGTGCCACAAAAACTCTATAAATGACTACCGTTCTATATATTTTACACAGATCTCATACTTAAAACTGTAAGCTAATTAACTTCAGCTAATCTATTTGAAAATTAGTCCTACTAAATGATAGACACATTTAAATAATATCGATGTACATTTTCATACGAAGGTTAAACATGATAACGTGTGGATGAGAATTAGCGTTAAGTATTTGCGATTTATGAATCGTCACCTACTTTTACTTTACATGTTGATGGCTTTCCCCCTCAAATCTAATGTGAAAATACTGATCAAGAACCTACGTTTAATTTAAATAATATGATAAAAATGGAGCTTAAAATAAATTCATTTATTTTCTTGTATTACAAATAATCCTCGTCTGTGTTTAAGACAAAAAATGCAATTATCCCATTGAATGTCTGAAGGTGACATCAATTAAACATATCTTCCGTCCAAAAATAAAACAACCAACCAACTGACGCCGTAATATGGGCAATATTGTTCAAACAATATTCAATTTATAATCCAGCACGATAATCCTTAACAATAAGTTAATTGTCTGTCTGTGTTCATATGAGTTAGGTAAGGTCTAGAGCAAACGTAAGGCTTTATACTTTACATTACTTGAGTTTTAAAGATAAAAAATCTACAAATGACAGTCAGATGCTTCTCAATCACGGATTTTTCATTAAGGTTTGCGCAACAGACTATAAAAAACTTTACATTTAACAACTCAATACATTCATATTTTTATTATTATTTCTTGTAGAGATAAATCCTTGGACTGAACTGATGGGTTTAATATGATGAGATTTGTTATTTGTTGCTGCTACCACTGTCACTGTCATATTTAATTGCTTTCTTGCCACCAGCAGAAGATTAAATACTTTTTTAGCAATCTGGTTATTTAAGCAAACGTATTTTCCAAAGCAGATAATGGACAAAGCTTAGTGAAGCTAGAAGATGCAAGTATGTTGGTACTATTAGTCATATTATTGCATTGATTTGAAACTAAGAGAGAACGATGGATCACACCGACCTTCATTCATTGCCATGTCCATGATTTGCAAATCATCATCAGTTAAAATTGATGAAAGGAACCCTTCCGTTGTCTGATTGTTCATCTCAGCACTGGTTGTATTCTACACAAAAATTAATACATATTATTATTGTAATAATTTGTAGGTGGCAATTCATCTTATTTATTAAGAAGTAAACTTGACTTTAAATATCTCTTCAGTTAAGTTTAGCCTTTAGTTTCTCAACATTATAGTGTCTACACCAACCATCTAAAATTGAATACCACGACGACAAATACTCAGCCACATTATGAATAAGCCATTATTGTCACGATCACTTTATCCATTCTTTTGCATAAGAATTAATCTAATTAGATTTAAATCGTTAAGTATCATATATACATCTACGTAACTTTTTCAAGCTTGCAAAAACAAGATTTCACAAAATAGGCAAACATCATTAAGTGTGTCTGTATTTGTATCGAGAAAAAAAATCTCCAAGGTCTCTATCTCTTTTTCTTTATATTATTCATAATTAACTAGGGAAACTGGGCATAACTCGAAGACATATTCAGTAAAAGATGAAAACCATCAAGGAAATAAACTTACCGGATAGTAAATCATATTATCATGGGACGGCTCAATCAGTTTGTAGTGTGAACTATGATCAATCATTGGGTCGCTACTGTTGGTTAAATGCATTGAAGAAGCGACAGCAGAACCCAAGTTTGGAGGCGGACCTATAACATCACAACACAAACCAGTCAGTTAATAAGATCAAATCAGAAGCAATGCTTACACTTGTGTAAGGTCAACAATACTCATTTTTTATTTCTCACCAACCCAATGCAATAATTCATGTGGAACTATCTTTCTCTCTGTGACATATCCTTTTCATTTCTAAAGTCTATTGTGATATCCCATTTTTTATTCGGTTTCACAATTCCTCACCGTCCAGTTCTATCATTTATGCATCCTGTGTATAGCCATATAGCCCTCTTATTTATGATACATCTAAAGGCCCATGAATCACTTTTTCAGCTTTCGATTCGAATCACTCGCTTTTTAAAACCATGGATGGTAAGCTCTACACTTGAATTCATACATTTTTTATTTCACACTTTTAGGATATGATTACAGGATATCGAATCAAGAGGGTAGATACGCTAAGCAGCCTTTTCAACCGTGTCCCTAATACTACTAGATATGATAGTATGTATATCAAGGCATAATAAATAAACATAAAAAGAGATATGATATCAAGTACATTTCAAAAATAAAAAAACGTAACATAACCCCTCGAAAATACAAACGGAATGTTTAAAAGCTTCTGAAAACCATGAAGTAAAATGAAATATGCCAAACTGAACTCTTTTGTTCCAAATCAAGCACCGATGCGGAACCAATCGATTAGGATTACGTGGCGACAAGACCATCAATCGTGACCGTCTACTATCATATCAACTGCTACCAAATCAATCCATCCATCCCCACTATCAAAAAGATATTTAGAACGTACTATTAAATCCGTATGATAAAATTATTCAACGGAGGGAAACCAATGATAGACTACAGAGATATCCATCCACTTGATCATCCATGCATCCCTTATCCATTATTTTTTTAAGCCATCCAATTTTCAAACTCTCTACATCCGTCTCTTATAAAATTTACAGGAATAGAATGCACGGTCTATAATATATTAAAATATCATTTTATACAACTTTCAAAAACTCCATACGGTTCATTTTTTACTCTTTTCTTTTCATATCAATGTACAATTTACTCCATCCGGAGCAAGGGGCCGTTCGCCTGTGCCCTACCGAAGTCCTAAATTCTTTATCTCGATTTTGATCACAACAAACAGCAGGAGAAAGGCTTACTCCTGCTGGTTTCTACTCCAAGCACTATTTTTCTTTCTATTCCGCACAAAGTTTTTATTCATCATTATAAAAGACGACTAGGGTGATATTATTAATGACAGTAGACCAACCTTTAAAAACATGGTTCTGACAGAGTGAAGAATAAAAAATTATAAAACTCACCCATACCAACGCTGGAATAGGATGTGGTCGAATTTAGATCTGAGGTTGGCAATGTGGCATTCTGGAGAAGAACACTCCGAGCTGAATCAGTATTATATGGAGTAGCCGGAGGTCCAGCTGATGAGAATGGAGGATGATGCATAGGGTGATGATGCAGTGGGGGTGGGGCATGATGAAGATGGTGGTGGTGATGATGGTGGGGTCCAAAGGGGTGGGTAAGCGACGGCGGCAGCGGTCCTCCACTTCCATCATGCGGAGGCTGCTGAAGACTCAAAAGGTTAGCCAGCTCTTGCCATCGCTGGTCCATACTACCTCCTCGCAGTAAAGCCGGCATTCGAGCATGAACCTGTTGTAGAAAACAATAAAAAACAACATGTCAGACAGATCCTTCCACAAAGTCATTTTTCAAAAGTTCATTTTTTACTTGAGACACTTATAATAAAATTATAGCCTATCAGTAACAGGAAATCAATTCAAGATGAACAAAAATAATAAGAGTTTTTCTATTATGTTATTAATGTTCCATGAGACCACCGACGCCGGAAATACTACCAGCCATCCCATCAAAAGGGCAACCCGCCGTTACAATGGTCCGACAAAATTACTCTATTAAAATTATGCTTTCAACTAACTACCTTCACAAAAATAACCTCCCTTATAGCATCTCAATATTTCTAACGCTGTAGAATTTAAGAAAACAACACCTGCTCGTCTCATTCCGTCAATATATTTCAAATTGTATCCTTTAAAATTATTTTTAAAGTAAAATTAATACAGCCAGCGTGACTTTTACTGTTTAGCATTTTATACTTGTAAAAGTAAAAAATTACGAGTCGTCTGCGAAAAACTTAATCTAACTTCATCTCATCAGTTTATTCACGATCTGCAATTTAAAAGCAAAACCCCAACCAATACAGTTTGATTGCTTAGAAAAATAATAATCATAGGTAGAGTGGTAATAATAACAAAGGTAAAGTATAATTTATGATGCTGTAAATCAGGTCAGACGATCAATTTGTCAAACCAATCAATCATGATTTTTCCAATGAAATAAATTAGTCGAAGTGGATTTGTTTTGATGATTGTGAAATACCTCCACGGAGGTGTACAAAATAAAGCAAACAAGGAGCTAAAAATATACCAACAGAATTGTTCATCATAAAAACTTCAATGAATAGCTGCTACTCAAAAGTTCTAAATAACCGAATCACTAATGATTAATATAAGAAAAAAATTTAAAAACGAAATAGAGTACCTTTACTATCTCTATTCTCTATTCCATTCTAACTAAAACTTTTAACTGAATATTAATGAGTTCACGAATTGTATTAGTAAATACGCCGATAGGAACTACTTAACTTGATTTCTCTACCTCTCACAATACCATTATTACTTACTGTGCCTAAGAATAAAAATCAAAAGATCAAATTGGAGATCATCCTAGTTATTAATCAACCACATAACATTCTTAAGTCCTTTACAATAATATTAACTGTCACCTATATACACATTTACATAAATATACTCCACGTTTACATTCATAACGCCAAGGCTCCTCAAGTCCATTGGCATACTCTACAACGTGAAATCTAATCTCTTTCTAAAACAACATTCAATTCCGTCTTTAAGTACCTTTTTATTAAAATTAAAGAAGCCTTCTTTTAAAACCTTACCGTATCTATAAGACCATGATATTATTGTGATACGGTTGTACGGTTCATTCCATTTAATCTCTCTTTGCTACGTACACACTTACATTCCTAATGCTTTAAATCTCTATATGAATATCAACGCTTCTATTTTTTTCAATGTGGCATTCACATTCACACTGTACAGTTCTTGTATCATTATATTATACTAAAGTGAATTAAATTCCTCCGGAGAGCTAAAAAGATCTGAAGACATGGTGAAGAAGAAAAAACCCAGACGGCTAAAGCCAACGTCGTCGGTGAAGTAATGACAGACTGTGGGATGAGATAACGACCAACGTGTTGTAATTAATGGGTCTTAATCATTTTCACACCTTAAATCATCTACGACCAAGATACGAGGGAATTTGACCGAGAAGACAGGACAGATTATTATACTAAAACTCACATCAATTTTGTTTTGCTTTTTAAGTGGATCATATTTTTTTCAATTCTTTTAGTTTTTTCCTTCACCATCATTCTGAATTCTGTTTCTGTAAGATGTTAACGATTGTTCCGATATTGCTTTATAAAAACATGAGAAAATGTTTTTCACTAAAACTTGTATTTGTATGCATTTGTGCCTTATTTCAATCCTTTCCAAAAATTTCAAGCGTTTCTCCAGCCAGTTAAAAAAATATGCATGTAAGTCTTCTAGAAGCTGTCAAAAGATCATTTCTGCAACCTCCACAAATTGATTTATGGTAGAAAAGTTTATTTTACTTACTGAAAAGTCATATTGGACAAATAAAAGCCGATACCTTGAAACATCTACGACTAACCACAACCTTAATTCTCAGGTAATTTCAGAATTTCACCGAGTCTCCTCTTTCATTCATTTAAACATAGTTTGGCTAATGTTCAAAGTCCTTCCCTAATGGTTTCTTTTCTTTGTGAGGTAAACTTTACTTGCACTCACATAACAATTTCTTTTTACATCTTCTATGCATATTTACATTAATCATTTTTCATTCTATCTTCTCCTACCTGTTTACCTGGTCGAAGAAAATGATCTTTACCAAAACTTTAGAAGACTAATATCAACCACAGAGTTATATTTATATTTTCTATTCTTCAATCATAACTGTAAATTTCTTATAATTACTTATAATTTAATATTTGTTCAAGAAGAAAATTTGACTTTGTGTTTGCATTTACGAATTTCATAGTGTTAATCCATATACCTATATTATTATAATTTTATTTAAATTATTAATGAATTTTATAAGATCACATACCATTTAAGCTTTTTAACCCTTTTTAAATAAAATATTGATGCGATTAGTTACTTAAAACAAGTTATTCTTTTTACGAACTACACACAAAATCAGAACTTCCGAATCTACATTTATTTTTTCTTCTAACTTTTAATCATATTCACTTAACAAATCCTTTTTCTAAGAATCTAGCACAAAATCACATCAGAGGAACTTTTATTTCACCCATTTTGATCCAAACTAAATAAAACTCGAAATTCTAATTGTTCCAAATTTCTTCCAATTTGATCGACTAGACTAGATCCCACGTGTCTTTAAAATATTTTATCTAAACTATACAGTATGCAAAATGCACAGTAATAGAAATCGTCTTAATTTAAACAATCTCGTCTTCTTGGAACTATGCAGATGTAGTTAAGCTTCCAAGTCCACACCACATAATGAACTGTTGCTGTCCAGCAACCCCCTCGATCTATTATCTATCGAAACTCTAATAATAATGAGCGTTTGCTAAAGCCTGTAAGAAAATTTGAGGATTGCCCAAGTGACGAAATCCTGTGATATTCAATTCAAAAAGTATTCAATGCCATTTCACTGCAACTATATACCTAAGCGTATGCATTAACTATCATCCATGTAGGGAATACCTACCTAAAGAGATATGTCAGTGGGAGTAGAAGTGTGAGTAGATAAATTATCTGATGATTATTTTCATTATTATATTATATAAAGAAGAGAAGATCTACGACGAAGACGGACAGGCGACAATAAGTAAGAGAGAACACGAAGGTGAGAAAAAGGAAAAAAAATCAATGAAACGAAATGTCAAGCTAAAATAGTAAGTAGTAAAGTTAGTAGGTAATTTGTAATGTAATAATAAATCTTTATAAAACTTTTGCGTATGGATTATCCTATCTAGTAATATCTAGTATAGAATCGTGGTCCATTCCTTTACAAATTGTTCTTTATTATAAGACACATGCATAACAGGTGGCTTGATGAACCCTTCAGTCAGCCAGGCAGTTAAAAGCAACAAATAATATATGAAGGAAGAAATAGTGTGTCCTTCTCAGAAGATCGTTCTTATGCACATCCATCTAAATACATTAATACTAATACCTTCCTCAGTACAATTAACAGGTAAGAACGATAGATAGATAGGAAACTTAGGTACATAATGTTTATCAAGATGAAGAATTAAGAATTATTATGGTATGCCAACATCTGTGTGTGTATATTTCTCCATTAATTTTTTTTTGTGTCACGGAACATTCCGTGGACAAAAAGCATACGAGTTGATGAAAAACTACCTTTACCTTCTGAATATTACAACAATGGTGTAAGTAAGTGTTATTTCTAAATATAGCCTGAAGATTATTAGAAAAACCACCTTGTTACTGATGACTTTGTGATGCATCTTTTTATACATATAAATTCATTAATAGTTGAGACAGACAGTATACAGAGGACGTATAAATAAATAAAAAATGTAAAAATTAAAAATTTTAAAGAATACCTCGAGGGGTGATTAAAAGCTGGACTGGACCGTTTTTACTACTTAAACCTACATGTGACATGTATCATATGCATGGTCTAAAAAATGAATAAGTACCCAAAAGGGTTTTCCCTAAATTAGGGCGATTATAAGGTTTTCAAGAGTTCTGACTAGCAGGTGCTAGATGATAGGATGTTATTATGTCATGAAACTTTACCCATATTTCAGCTAAAGGTGTTAACCCTATGAATATTAAAACATTAGAGTTACTCAAATATCCAAGTCTTACTAGTCTAATCAATCACCCGATGATAATTCAAAGAATCATGTTTTTACAAATACAACTGGCAATCTATTGTTGCAAAAATTACACAATATTTCATGATGTATGACTTGACTCCCTAAGTACACTTACACAGCTCGTTCCCTTCTATTGCCCTCTACTTGACATATTCAAATCAAAACAACAGATTAATAGAATGGATGCATAAAAATAGCATTAAAGCAAAGGGATCCTATCCTACCATTACTGTCCCCAAGCAAACTCCCTAACTAATCTTTCATATCCATCAAAGTCTTCTTTTACACAATAAAAATAAACCATTTATGTACCCAAGTTCAGAAAAGTTTGAGAGGTAAAGTTGTCAAAATTAGTCAGAAACATAAACACGAGTTAAGTGATCATATGTATTTTGACACTTGATCATGTTCCATGTCTCAAAACCGTCAATAATAAATAGGCAATGCCTAAACACACTCAATGTGTCAAAAAGTTAGGATGAACTTAAGTGATTGAAGGGTCTTTCTCACTTCTCACCTTTCAACTCTATTTGGAATTCATCATCTCGATCATCACTGAAATCTTATTCATTCTCAATTACAATTGTCAACCTGCATTTTTTATGCATTTTTAGCATTACCGTCTACACTTTCTTTCTTTAATAATTGAGAATTCAGACCTTAACATACCTTAGTGTGTAGTGCTTTTCATAGTTTATTTGTAATACTAAAAATTGAGTGATAATTTTAATTACTTATCCCCATGATCGAAAGGCACTTAATCTAAGCTACCTGTCATTTAAAAACAAAATAAATACAAAATTCCTACTCAGTAATTGTGTCTAGTTTATCTGCATATGAATCAGCAATACTAAAAACATCGAGTCTTAAGAAATTAAACTTTTCTCACAGCCGAAGCAATTACTGGAGCTACTCGTCCTATACAATACAAGAGTAAAGTAATAAGAAGTTACAAATATTATAAGCGATTAACATATCAATCTGCTTGCCCTCCGTACTAGATATTCTACTATATTATGTTATAAGATTTTAATTCTTTCTGTGTAAGATCTTGATATAAAAATAATAATCAAACCCCAGGAATACCTAGACAATAAATCGAAGATTTGTATCAACGGATCGTAAGCGAATGAAATTACCCTGTCTATCAATAAAAAAGTTCACGAATCAAATCTTTAATACTTCTTCCCTCCTACACAAGATTAATCAATTCATTTCTTATAAATGATGTCTCTGTCTATTACAACATCGTCGTATCCATTTGAAATATTTAAATTGTACGAAATAGACGTGCCGTAGTGATCATAATGCAACCTTTAATAAAATTCTTTATCAATCATCTTGAAAATATTATTCACCCTTTGCATATGTCAAAAGTTAAGAAAGTAATGAAAATTTTTATTCTCGCTATAAATTTAAAAATTAACATTTGATTAGTTCTTCCCTAAGCCCCTCCTGTATTCACGGGAACCAACATACATTACCTGTATGAAATGAGCATCTTAAAACTTGGAAAAATGTACTTTTGGTCAGTCTAACCTCTTAGTAACTTATGTGTATGATTTTCCTATTATAAAGAAACTTAATTATCGAGTATTTATTTAAGATTACGAAGGATTAGCACAAGAAGCAGATGTTTTTTCTATATGAAATAATTATTGTTTGAAGGAACGACGAAAGACAATTCTTAAAATAAATAAACTAATCGCCATGTAATGTAAAAAATGTAACGTTACATTCATACAGCTCTACAAGCAGCTAGGTAAAATAGTATCATAGAAAGAGATGGATGATTAGCCCTATTTTGTTGAATTAACAGAGAAGAGATGATAGAATACAGACCCATATTAAAGATTTTATTTTTATGCTATGCTATAAAGAAAAAGATATCTCTGGTGCCTAAGCAGTAAATAAGTAAAGTTAGTAAAGTATCCTTAAAAATTATATGAGACGGGAGCCAACAAAAGTAATTGACAATAGGGTTGCAACTTGACATAATATTACGTGAAAAGGACTGCCTTCAAATTCTCAATGTATCTATAGTATAAAATAGAAGGTAATTCATCCTACGAATTCTACCTGAAAGCCTCTGGGCTGGGCTGCATGGGATGTGGGCCGAGCGTTAGCGTGTATCGGGGCTGCTTGAATCATGTCTACTGAAATGCTTTCATCTGCTGCTTCTTCGTTTGACACTTCATCTACTTGAATTGGCAACTCCTGAAGATTAATACATAAAAAATTAATAATAAGCTGATTAATTAATTAAAATCAGTTGGTAATATTAATCTACAAGACTTACCGATGAATCTTCCGAGGTTAGATTATCAAAATCGAATTCTGTCTCCTGCGTTAGCGCAGATGGAGAATCCAAATGATCAAATATTCCACTGTCAGTATCCCAAAATTTATCTGTCGTAAAAATATCACCCAATTAAAATAACAATTCATAAGAAATGATTTTAATAAATGGACAAAACACCCTTCAGGACAATAAAACTTGAACAAGCAGGCGTTAAATGAGATATCATACGTTTCACATTTCAAACCCATTACATCAGCTTTGAAACAAATCAATTAAACATACTCCAATTCAATTTTATTGAGACTATCTAAATTCAAAGCTTAAGCGTCCCACCCACGTTACTTTCTTTACCATTTTAAAAGATTACAACATCAGGCATCAGTTTTGCCGACATGTTGGATAAGCGTAAAACTTGAAAGCACATAAAAGCTAAAGCATTAACTTCTTTCTAATCAATAACATAGCAAACATTAAGCATCTAATCCTGAATCCTCATATATTAAAATCCAAATTAGTCCTTCTATAAATTTTGTATTCACATCCAAATCCATTAATAGACTTTAGCTCCTTGACTTCTTAAAAGTAACAACGATAACAACTGCCCAACAAGTACAAAAAAGGAAGAAGACCAGGTGAGACGATTTGTTTATCCATACATGGATCTTATTGAAAGGTTCAAAATAGAAATATGAAAATGGTATTTTGAAACGACAATAATATTAAGATGGAAAGATTATGTCAAAGTCACTCAAAGCGCTCTCATCAGTTCAGCCTTTTTCCTTCATCAACTCTTTCTAACTAAACAAACCTACTCTCTCAAGACATACATACAAATAGATACGGGACTTATCTTATAAAAAGAGTTTAAAAGGAATAGACGAAAAA
>JAQFZZ010000271.1:0-22756 GCA_034696405.1 Isotoma caerulea | reverse complement strand
AAGATTAAGCAAAAGGTAAACATTGCATTGTCAAATGAAGGTAGAACTAAATTAGGATTACCACCTGTTAAGTTAGCCAAGTATGTTAGACGGCGTGAATATTCTAACTTGAAACGCTTACAAAAACAAGCTAAAAAACCTTCGTTCTAAAAATTAATACCTTTAAACTATGATACTAATTATGAATTCTTAATTATGAGTTATGCCTTTTTCATTGTGATAGGGGTTTGGGGGGAGGATAATATAACGAGGAAGGACTTCGTCCTTCTACAATGATAACTGTTAGATAGAAAACATACTAAAATGTATAATATATGGAGAGAGCGACTGAGCTACTCATCCATCCACAATGTACTTGAGTAGAAAATGTAAGAATAAAGCTCCAGTCTTGATCTGGGCATGAGACACGAACCATCTCTCTTATACTCTCATCTTATTCACACATACTCTGCGGCTGCATCATCAAGGCTATCACCCACTTTCATCCATCTCATAGGCATCTGGTGTCAAAGGTTACCTCCATCCCATTAGTACTACTTCAACCCTGGTCCTTAAGTGATCTACGATCTGCAATCTCTAGGAAGGTTGAAGAAGGGTTCTAACTCCCTTCCGGGTAAGGTCGGTATCTTATATATATATCCAGGGCGTAAGGGACCTACCCTCAATCTTACAGAATCCCCCAACTCCATCAACTGAATGTAATACAGAAGTTCTATTGTCCGATCCTGTAACCTTCTCCTTGGATTTCTGCTGCATTTCACAAGATAAAACCAATATTCTTAAAATAACTGAAAATATAATAAATAATAACTGCCTGAACATAAAAGCTCGTTCCAGTCATCTGTGGGAGTATTTTGAGATGGTCCATCAACTCTTTCCGAGTTTAATAATTTTGAAAGTTGACATATATCAGAATATCATTGACTTTCAGCAGACAATTTCCGTCTTGTTACCAAAAATGCGAGGTAAAATGCCAACATTACATTGAAAGTGGATGATTTATCATAACTTAATCAACATTTTTTTTACTGTCCTAGCTCTGCAGAAATTAACTTTTTCCCTTCAAAATTCTGCAGAATTAGAAAATGTAAGCTTGGCTTTCGAAGAACTTGCAAGGTGTGATTCATTGAAAGAGATTTCTGTCCAAGGGATTAAGGTACCGAATAATATATTTTATTATTCATATGAGAGTTGTACACAAATGAATGTTTATGTTCAAAGGAGAAATTGAATTTTTTTTCTAGAGCTGTCCGACTGCAGGAGAATATCATACACTCCATGAGAAATTGAAAGCTACAAACACTAAAATCCAATTCAGATATGAAATGACTTGTGACGGATTTGTAATTTCATATGACAATTGAAAAAAACAAAACATTATTTAAGTCGTTCTCTTCGACCCTTGACTGTCTTTGAGTTCTGTGATCTAGTCATTCCTACTTCCTATGCACCGCATGAAATATATCAGTCCCGAAAAGTATTTTTGCTGCTCAACTGAGGTTTTTAAAATCTTCAAAGCTGTCCAACTTTAAATATTTATTAAGATAAATACATTCAATGTATACTTACTGTAAACAACAATACATTATATAATTCTTACAGATAATATTAAAACATCTTTGCGTTTTACTTCTTCAGGGTAGAACTTCTCATTTAGTATTACAATTTTTTCATAATTGATATGACAACTTTTGTGAACAACTTTCGGCCAAATAAATGTAATTAAACCCTCGTGATATTTTATATAACACAAATTTTAAATGGTTTTGTTGATTCAATTCATACATTTTAATTCATTTTAAAATGTGAGCTAGTTAAGGGATTCAAATGTATCTAGGCCAGCGCCAGAGGTAGACCATTGTAATTTACCAACATAACATAGTACAATTCGAAAAAGTCACTGAAGTAAATTTGATTACATAATCTAGGGGTTTATTTTCGATCCTGGAACTTGGAGTCAGGCTAATACAACTTTTTCATAGATTCATGTTTTTTTTAAATTTAAATGATGAATTTCATGATCTATACACGAGATATCAATACAGCCTGTCTAAATGAGTTGATTCGGGCAATTTCATACCAGAATTAGTTAATTATCGTTTAGTACCTTATCCATACATTTTTACTTCATTCAAGCTTAACCTCATCAAAGCGTTTCTGCTATCCTACCAATGAAGTTGTACTTACTATATGATACGATATAAATAAGTGGTGATGTGTATTTACATACAAGCATCGATATTTAAAAACCTTTGCAAAAATAGTTGCCTGCAAGACAAACTCCCCCATAATAATTACCAATACAATCTATGGAAAGAATTGGATTTGCACATTCGTTTTGTATCGGTCAAATGTAAATAAATCCATTTACACTATTCGGTTTCGAGAAAATTTTCTCCTACATTGCATGCTATGAGAGGAAATGAACTTCTTCTTCTAGTCATGTTTTAAAGATTACTTTGTCATAAAACTAACAAATTAGCAATTTGGAAAATCGATCTACTTTGTTTAACGTCATTCAGCTTGTTGTGCCACGTAAAATAGTATTTTTGGTTGTTGTGAAATTTTGCATATAAACCATACCTAGTTGCATCTGAAGTGTGTGACAATCCACTGCAAAGAAAGATAAGCCGAGAAAGAACAAAGATTTATTCATCATGAAATCCAAGTAATACAAATTATAAAAATTTACAAGTGACAGTGTAAGCAATTACTAGTCTCATAATTGGTGAAATTAGGCAGTGTAATCTGTGTAGTGAGAGATCAAAACGTCTTAGATTGCATTAAAACTTGACACCGTTATTGCTTGGGTTTCAAAACACTGTAGGAGCACCCAGGTGGCTTCAGAAAGGAAATATCTGTAGAAGGTCATCAGCAATGTAAGTATACATATGTTGAGATCGCTTTTTTCAGTTGCTTGCGGCGTTGCAATTGTGCTATTCATTGAAGATGCATTGTATTTTTCATTTGTGACTCCCATCAAGCCTTTTATCAAATTTGTGAGCAAATTTAATTCCTGTCAGTAAGCGTTAGGTTCTTTCCCAAATAACGTAGACAAAAATGATTAAATTTACGCTAAAATTTTAGCTTTATCGTATTATATCATTGTACTGTAACGTGTTATTAGATTTGCCTTAGGAGTTTTTCTACAAAAATAGAAGTAAACTGGAACTAAGGGGTTTAGAACCTCGATCTACCTCTGCAGAAGCCAACGATCACACACTTGTGACAGTTTACCAATTACTTTATTATTAATACAAATCTAATACACATTCTAAATGTTCATTCATTCTCATCTTAGGAATATTCTTCTTATCCTTGCTTGTATGGGATAGCTGGATATGTATTGTTCAGTCTCAATACTATCTCATGCTACAGTACTTTAGTGGCTTATTGTTAACCGATTTTTTAAATACCTAAATGATTGAAAGCTGTACAGACTTTTACATTTCAGAAATGAAAATTTTTTGACGAATTTATGATTTCGAATGGAAATTGAAGCTATTTGGGAATAATTTTATCGTTTTTCATCATTTAGTATCTTTGTGCCTTATCCATTATTATTCTTTATTCGTTTCTACTTTTCTACGCCCCAAATTGACTTTTGCACTTTATTGACCCCATAAAACCGTTTTCACCGTTTGACGCTAGTTTTGAAGTCCAAACATGCACTTAAGTTTGAGTATTTATAACAATTACCAAGTAGCATGTACTTGCTGAAAGCAAAAAATGCAGATAATCATAATGAATTGATATGATGGCAAACGCATATTCTCGTTTTAATTCTTAAAATCAGAGAACCAATTTTGAATAATCCTTTATTCAAGTTTGATTATTTCATGAATAATTTTTATTCACAGTTCATTATAAATAACATTGACATCCCTCCAGTTATTTTATCGAACACAAATGGTTGAATAGGTTTATTCTTGATCATACATTTAACTTGGTATTAAAATTAATCCAGCTAGTTTAGAGAGGTCAGGTGTACTTAATCAAAGTTTGATGAATTATGATTTCCATTACTAATTGGGAAAGTCAGCTTAAGCGTTTACAATGATTATCATTATGCTTAGTTGTTTTTTCGGTAAAAAAACTGTTCTTCATTGTTTAAAAGTAGTACATTTATACATCACAAGAGAAATAATTCATCGAGACAAATAGACGGTTTCTTAGACTTGCTAATTATGTGCCATTTATTCTATTTATATCACCCTTCCCTACTTTATTCACAAAATTGCAATGAGTTTATGACTGTCACTGTGCTTAGATCCTATATTGATTCTTTTCAAATTTAGACCGTTTATTTGAATTGAATTGAATACCTTTGAATCAAGCTAATACATCTTTTTTTAGAGATTCAAGTTTTTAAAAAATTTAAAGGATGCATTTCGTTACCTGGAGAAATTATCAATACAACAAGTATGGATAAGTCAAAATACATGGTCTATTTCATGGCAGTGTATGTTAAAAAACATTTAGTACCTACCTTGCGTTTTTACTTCGTTTACTTAAGCTTTTCTTTTACCCTTCGAATGAATCCGTTCTTACTCTACAATTTTGACAAGTAGTAATGTATATGCAAGCATAAATATGTAAGAACCTGAACAAAAATTGTTCAGTTGCTTGGAATAAAAACTCCCCCATAATAATTACCAATACAATCTATAATGGAAAGAACTGTATTTGCACTTTGGTTTTGTATGGTCAAATGTAAATAAATCCATTTACACCATTCGGTTCGGAGGAAATTTTCCCTTGCATTTGTATCCTATCTATTCCATGAGTGGAAATGAATTTCGTTTACTAGTCATGTTGCAAAGATTAATTTATGTCATAAAACTAACAAATTAGCGATTTGGACCATCGATTTACTTTCTTTAGCTTCACCCAGCTTGTGCCACGTAAAATATCATTTTTTGTTGCAACGAAATTTTGCACAAATCATAGCTAGTTGCAACCGAAATGTTTTATTCTTAATGTGTTCCCAACTCCCTATAATATGCACTAACTTTTGTAATTTAATAACTCCAGAAAACCGTTTTGCATTTCGACGAAACTCGCGAAATGAATGTTTTTGAAGTTCATGTTTTCATTAAAAATTGCAATTAACATGTATTTACTAAAATCAAAAAAGCATTTCATTAATTTAGACGATGCGAAAATCATACTTTCGTTTTGCTTCTTAAAATGAAACTCATTTTTTATTGCACTGTTTTTAAGTTTGGGTATTAATAATATTGTAAACCCTCGATGTATTTTATCTAACACAAAATAAGATTTAATTAGTTCATTTTTGTTGATGCATATTCAAGTTGATATTAAAATTCCAGCTAGCTAAAAGAGGTCAATTTTTAGACGCCATGTGAAATTAACCTTCATATGAATAGTTATGATTCCCATTGTTTAAAGAGAAATGAGAATATAATACGTCCAGTATTTGTTTATAATTTCTAAAGGATGGCGTATTTGTTTGAGGATTTTTCCAGTAGAAAATGGTTTCAATTTTAAGTTTTTTGAGCTTTCGCAGGTACAGTTTTATTATTAACAACACCAAGAAGTCATGGCCCACCACAATATAGTAACTCAGAATTACTATTATGTGTAATTTTTGCTTTTCATATAGACTTTAACTCTATGTTTTAGCAAAATTGTAATTAATTCGTCAACGCAGGAATAAAAAAAACCTCTACATGATTAGATGACAGTTGAGGGGTAATAAATAAACACTGCACGAAAATTTTGATGAATTTTTAGAAATTGAAAATAACCGGAAATGACTCTGAATACAACACCGACCCTAGGGGTTTATTTTCGAACTTTGATTCAAGCTAACACATTAATTGTATACCATGAAATATTATCATATTTCTCTTTTCATGATGTATCTTCCTGGAGAGACTCAATCTAGCTTGTACGGATTAGCTGAGGTTATTTTTATATCAGTTTAAGATTGATACATTTTACTATCTTGACAAGATAGGCAACATTTTCCTATCTTGTTGCCTAACTTATGGTATTTTATTCATTTAAATATTAGCTTTATTCCATCCTTCCATTGGATGGAGTAATACTTTCACCACAATGTAAATAAATGGTGATGTATATCCAAGCATAAATATTTAAGGGCCTTCACAAACATTGTTCAATTGCTTGTAAAACACATTGCCTGTAATAATTACCAATTGGTAATACATTGATGTAATCTATTTTGGAGAGAATTTAATTTGCACTTTCGTGTCGTATCGTCCAAATGTAAATAAATACATTCACACCACTCGGTTTAGACGATGTTTTCTCTTGCATTTGCATGATTTTAATTCAACGAGAGGAAATGAATTTCTTTTTCTGGTAATGTTTTGAAGAGTAATTTATATCATAAAATTGACAAATAAGCTATTGGAACCATCGATCTACTATTTATAGCGTCATTCACCTTATGCCACGTAGAATAGCTGGTTTTGTTGACTTAGAAAAACTTTGCAAAAATCATATTTTCCAATGTGAAACAATGCATTTACCACATAAAAAGATCCAAGAAAGATGAAGGACGACAAAGATTTATTCATCATGAAAATCAAAACACCGACAAGATAAAAGTAAAAATTTACACAAGGGAATATTTAAATTATCGTAAACCCCCCAAGTGGTCATATAATTCAATGAAATTTAGTAAGAGATAATAGCGTCTAAGGTTGCATAACTTGAAAAACTTCTTGCTTGGCCATTAAAGTATTGCAGTTGCACCCATGCCGTAGCTTAAACATAAAAAAACGACTAAATAAAGTACTAACACATACAATCAAGACAATTTGAAAGAATTATTATGCTAGGCATCATGTTTTTATTGTTGACAGCCTTGCAAACTTTATTATTTTTTAGCATTGTATATTTGTGCTCCATCCATTATTATTATTTATCCGTTCCTTCCTTCTGACGCACGAAATTGACTTTCGAACTTTATAAAAAACAGAAAACCTTTTTCACCATTTGATAATAGTTGTGAAGTCATGCATTGGATTACAAGTATTAACTACAATTAGCATGTATTTGTTAAAAGCAAAAATGCAGATAATCATAATCAATAAATATGACAGGATGACGGGCATATTTTAGTTTTGATTCTTAAAATTATAACTCGTTTCAAATAACCCATCATTTAAGTTTGATTATTTCATTAATTGTTTTTCTGCACCAGCTTCCTGACCAGTGAAATTGTAAACCCTCGAGAAATTTCATTTCACGCAAGGTGTTGAATAGTTTTATTCTTGTTCAAGAATTTCACTTACTATTAAAATATCAGCTGGGTTACCCAGCTGATATTTTAATAGTTACAATAGTAAGTGGTTGTTTTTCCAGTGGAAACTATTTTGATTTTTTAGAAATTTTTACGTTTATGTGATATTATCTTAATTTTTATCATCTTTGCCTTTACCTACTCTATTCGCAAAATTGTAATGAATTTCTTAAAGCACTGTGACAGGAATTAGATCCCGAAGTGATTCTTGTTTCTAATTCAGGGCATTTATTTTCGATTCTCGACCTTTGAATCAAGCTAATACAACTTTTTCGGGGATTCAAGCTGTTTAAACATTTAAATGATGGATTTTATTGCTTACAGAAGTTATCAATTCAGTCTGTATGGAGAATAAGTTGACATAAATGGTATATTTCATGGCAGTCTATGTTAAACACTTCATATACCACTGTGGGCCACGGGCTTATCAAAAAAATGCCATATACCTACAATGTTAAAAATGAAACAAAAATCTCTCCAAAGGTATGAATTGGAAAAAATACTACAAATCGAGCTTCTTTATCTTGAAAATTAAATATCTCGAAGAGTGGAGTTCGTTCAGAAATGGGACTTATTTCATTGAAATTGTAATTTTTTGTAGTTATTTTTGCAATTCATACCTTTGGAGAGATTTTTGTTTCATTTTTAACATTGTAGGTATATGGCACTTTCTGATAAGCCCGTGGCCCAGAGTGTATACTTAAGATTTTCTGCTATCCTTATGAAACCGTTCTTCTTCTTACTCTTCGATTTAAACAAGGAGTAACGTATATTCAAACATAAATATGTGAGAACCTTCACAAAACTTGTTCAGTAGCTTGGAATACAAACTCCCCAATAATAATTACCAATACAATCTGTATTGGAAAGAAATTCATTTATTTGCACTTTCGTTTTGTGTCGGACAAATGTAAATAAATACATTTACACCCTCCGGTTCGGTTAATATTTCCCCTTGCATTTGCATGCTATCAATTCAATGAGAAGAAATGAACTTCGTTTACTAGCAATGTTTCCAAGATTAATTATGTCATAAAACCCACAAATTAGCGATTTGGATTATCGGTCTACTTTGTTTAGCGTCACCCAGTTTGTGCCACGTTAAATGGCATTATTGTTGTTAGCAAATGTTGCACAAATCATATCTAGTTGCAACTGAAGTGTAAGACAATCTACTAGAAAGAAAGATAAGCTGAGAAAGAAAATTGATTTATTCATCATCAAATCTAAGTAATAGAAAATAAATCAATTTTCACAAGTGAAAGTGTAAGCAATTATTAATCCCATAATTGAGTAAATTAGGCTAATAAATCTGTGTAGTGAGACATCAAAACGTCTCAGATTGCGTTAAGGCTTTAGAAAATTCTTGCTTGGATTTCAGAATTGCAGTGGCACCCAAGGGGGGTGGCTTCAGAGAGGAAATATCTGCAGAAGGTCATCACAAAGGTAAGTACAAAAACATGTTTCAGATCATCTTTTTCAGTTGCCTGCGGCGTTGCAAAGCTTACTTATCATTGAAGATGCTTTGTATTTAAAAAATTGCATCTTTTTCAAACCTTATTTATCATATTTTAATTTTTATACTCTTAACTCTTAACATTTGCCGTTATTTTGCTTCTTTGTTAGCGTTGATATGAACGATTGCATTACGTTTAAATTTTAAATATGTCACACATTGTATATTATTGACTCATATATGACAGATTTTTATATGAAAAAACGAGAGCTACAAATCCTCCCTAATATCCAATTCAGATATAATAACTTCTGAAGGTTTTGAATTTTCAGAATGAAAACCATCAAAAAAATATTTTAATCTCATTTGACAAGTTGAATTTCTTTACTTTGAATTCAAATACATATTAAACATTAATTGTTTGGTAAATCTATCAAAAATTTCAAAACAAATCTAATGAAATAAGGACTTAAGTTTGGACATTTTTGTTAACTTTCATTTTATTCAACTATGGTAATGATATGATGATGGATCATAAATCATCTGAGTTCAATGGTTATCATAAGCCAATGATGCATACCTCATTTAACCACTTTGAGAATTTATATATGTAGTTCCTCAATGTTTAAGAAGATAAGCACTAAAATTAAGGTAAATCAAGTAAACTAAGTAAGGACTTGCAAAAAGTATATATTTCGGTTTTTCCAGTCAGGTCGCCAGTAAATTTAATATCCAGCTTTTAAACTCTGCATAAATGGCTTAAAAAAATGTATGTTATAATTTCAAAAATCACCAATTACCAATGGCCGTTGTACCGGTTTTGTTGTTGATTTAAAGCAAAATTAACGTTTTCAATTTCGAATTGCATTCTCCGAAGAACCAGAATGAAAAAATATTTTGCTAGAAATAATTTACAAATGATATTACTCTTGAATATTACATTTTTAGAGTTAAATATATTTGAAACAAAACGCCGAGGTCTCAAAAGAATTATTTTGTAATTGGAAAAAATTTCAATATTTTACACTATTTGCCCTGAAAATCTAGGCTTGCTTTAAAATGCCTATTTTCACCCTACATCCAAAATATTTATGTAATTTAAATTGACGCATTACTCGAAACGTTTAGAATATTTGAAAAATACTTTTTGCCAGTCGACCCCATAAGTCATGCAAGATTGAAAAATTAAAGCTGAGAGCCGTAGGAGTGCAATTGAAAAAGTTCAAAAGATATATGCCTGTTAACATTTGGAAATTAAACTATATGAGAATTAGTAAGAGAAGGGTTGACGGAATACATGGAAGATTGGGAGGATAACATTTTAATAACCGAGCTTTCGATAAATTACTTTTATCTTCATCAGGGTAGTAAATTGGATAAAATCAAAATTATGAAGATGGGATATTACATAGATTGATAATTGATCAAATTAAAAAACAACAATAATATATTCTAGGTAGCTATGGACAAATTAAAGTTGAAATTTTTAGAAAGTTTAAGATTTGAGTTGTTCTAGAATTGGAAGCAATGATGCGGTCCAGATGGGACTGATGGTCATTCCTTCGTCACGGTTCATGTGCGTAGGGTCTAATCCAATGTAAAGGGCTTCTTTCATTTGTCTTCCGAATGTGCTAGATTCTTTTTCTACGATTTTTGCATTCTTGAAATCAATTGAATGGGACGGATTTTATAAAATGTGGTTGGCAACCACTGAGGATTTATGTTTCATATATTTCACATCTCTTTGATGTTCCGTAAGTCTTTCAGAAAGACTGCGATAAGTTGTTATATGAAAATTATTTTAAGTCATGTTTGCTATTCATTTAGTACGTTTGTGCACAATGTGCCCTATGCATTATTCTATTCTTTATCGGTTACTTCCTCGCTTGATATACACCAAGGCCTTTTGAACCATAGCTATGAGGATTCCAAGGTTAGGACACTTCCCATCAAAGCTTGAAGCCAGAATTTCATGGGACCGTCCCATGAATCCAATGGCAACCGCCTTGATATACACTAAAAATACTCGTACTTTAATAACTCAAGAAAACCTTTTTTTGCATTTTGGCGAAAATTGTGAAATCAAAACATACATTTTTTCAAGTTCAAGTATTCATTACAATTAACATGCATGTACTAAAATCAAAAATCATATTTATTATTAATTTGGATGATATAAAAAGCATATTTTCGTTTTGATTCCTAATAGTAGAACTCATTTTGCATTGAACTTGATTCAAGTTTGAATATTTGATCTAATAAAAATATAAACCCTCAATATGTATAATTATGTAATTTTTGTTGACACACATTGAACGTAATATTAAAATTCTAGCTAGCTAAGACAGGTGAGTGTGTCGAAGTCAGGTGAAATTAACCTTTATATAAATTATGATTTTAATAACTTATAGGTAAATGAGCCATTATTTGTTTTTAATTTTTAAAGAATGGCGAAAAGGGTGGGTTACTTTTTTTTAGTAGAAAATGGTTTAAATTTTTGCAGTGACAGTGCAGTTATACGTTTATCAACAAGAATACTGAATATTTAGAAACTCAGAATCATTATTACGTGTAATTTATTCTTACCATGTCGACTTTCACTCTTGTTTTTGCAAATTGTAATGATTTCATCAATACAGGAATCACAAACATAACTTGTGCATGATTAGATAATATTCAGGGGTAATAAATAAAAAGAATACGAAAAATTCGATAAATTTTAAGAACCGGGGATGACTCTGATTACAACACCGTGGGAGTTAATTTTCGATTCTTGAATTCCGATTCAGGCTAATAAAGTCAGAGAATAAATCTAATAATATTTAGACTAGAAGAGACAAGCCCCCAGAAAAGTACGATTCTTGTGATCCGGGGGACTTTGTTTTGAGGGCACGATTTTTGTAAAAAATTGACTATGGCAACTTTTTTCAGCGTCATTCAGCTTGTAGCTGCGCCTCACTGATTATTTATTTTCCGATTTCTTCGATGTAACCTCAGTCCTAACCTCAACTCCTTTCGTCTAAATCCCAACGTAGAAAAGTATGCTTTTTAACCTTGAATGGTGAGCCTGCCGCTAACTAGCCAATGCCGAATAAATGTGTCAGGTTGTCGCCCAAATAGACGAGAAAGTTATAAATTGACAACTTATAATTTATTAAAGAATCTTTATTGTCAAAACTCCTAGTGTACAAGATAAATATCAACAAAGAAAATGCTAGCCCAACTGGCGGCGTAATATTCTATGAGTAAAATATCACTGAATTCGTAGGGAGTTTTGTCTTCCCTTAAATACCTGGTACAGCGAGATAGGTAGACGAAAAGGTAAAAATCTACACTGAACAATGAAAAATTAAATTAGGGCAACAACAGTCAACTTTAGTTAATTTAATTATGGAATTACAGAATAGGGATTAGTCGAGTAATGGTAAAAAAGGTAAACTTATTACAATGGGTTTGCAGGTAATCAACAAGAGATGAAACTTACACATGAATGAACGAAGACATCATGTACAACTTTGTGGTCGATGAACGATTTATCATACATTTGAATGAGGGTCAAACACGCATAATATTATTATTTAAATTAACATCAGAGAAATGCATGATTGTCTTTACATAAAATTACATTATACAAATTATGATCCCTTTTCTCAGCAACACAGTTTGTGCCACGTAAACTAGCATTTATTTTTCCTGCGAAATTTTGACACAGTTATCTAGTTGCATATAAAATGTAAAACAATCAAACAATCCTTTACAAAGAAAGATCTAAGAAAGACAGTAAAAGTTTATTCATCATTGAATTCAAGACGGAGACTAAATATAAATAAAAATTGCACAATTGAATGTTTCAGCTATTGCGATATCGCGACCCCCATTAATGATCAAATTAGTCAATGAAATTTGTGTGTTAAGTGATAATAACGTCTCAGCTTGCATTAAAATTTGAAAATATTTTTGCTTGGGTTTCAGCAAAAATATTTATACATTATCCAAGAGTATCCAAAATGAGGCTTCATTAAAAACACGTACATAAATTACTTTAAGGTGGTTAAGGACAATGTAAGTGAAATGTGCTTGATCATATTTTGTTTTGTTTATGTCCGATTTTGTAAGAGTATTCTGTGCATTAGAATCTCGCTGAACCGTTTTTATCAACATTTTAAATTTAGGAACATATTTCACTCTTGTTTGACAACGGTTGTTTAAGAGGCTTAAATTCCTAATTCGCCTTATCATTAGCGTTGTCCATAAAGCTTGCAAATTCATGATATTCAAGTTTTAACCTTGCCACACTACCGCATTCTATTTAGCGGCGCATTGTCTTAAAGGTTTCTCGTGTTTAAACAATTGACAATAAAAATTAGCAAGGTCATTGTAGCTTTAAAAGTAATTTGATCGCAAACACAATGTCATTTGGGTAATATTTGCTATGCTATATTATACTCTCCTTCGTATTGAAAATCATTGTTTCATGCAATTAAAAATTTCATGGAAACGTTGTTAAAATATGATACTGTCTTCTTTTTCTACGGTCCCCTTAATTATTTTTCAGGTGAATGCCACTATTAAAAACTAGGTATTTTTTAAGGAATCAATGAATAAAAGGATAATTAAAAGAGAAACACAAACAACAAGCTGCTTTTTTTCGAAAAAATTATAAATTAAAAGTATTGGATGCACAAGTTATTATTAAAATGCGCTTTTTTGTATGGATTTAAGCTGAACCGTGTAGGAAGAAAAATTCTGAGATTTCAGTCTTTTCACTGAACAAATCTTAGTCCAACCCATTTTTGGCAATGACAATAGTAGGTATTCTGAAGGAATTTATCCAAGGATGCGTCAATTGGAAGCCCGACATAAAGAAGCGTTGGGTCAGGGCAATCAAAATGATGAAGCTTGGAGGTCTAAAAGAAGCGTTCAAGGATAATGTCCCTTGTTGGCAACGGTAAGTTTAATTCTATTCAGTATTACTAACGATTTTATATTTCATTTTTGAAGTGCTGGTATATAAGATAGTGGTTTACTTGATACTTAAAATGGATACTTTTATTGGGTTTGTAAATTACACACGTTTTTATATTTCCAATTCCAGTTTTTTATGGAATGCTCAAAATGCTTATTTATCAAAAATAATTAAAAATTTAATCAATCAATAATATTTGTTTATTGTTCATACAATGTGATACCCACTGTACATGTACACATATGGTGTAATTACATCACAAGGAAAATTATTCAAACATAATGCAGAAAATAGTTATAAAATAATAATATGAATTAAAGATATACATTCCATTAGTTATAAAATTAGATAATGGAAATTAAATAGTAAATTCTGTACCTAAGGATATTTAGTCATTACAATTAAAAGATTCATTTGATGCAGCACTTTCAATACAGGAATAGTTGCAAATCTTCTTATCATTTTTACTTTATAATATATTCAGCAGTTTGTATGGATAGTAAATGTTTAAACAGAAGCTTTTAAAACAGAAAATATCGCAGGAGTATTTGAGCATCAAAGAATCGGACAGTTAGCAGTTGGTGAATATTTTGAATTTTTGAAGTACTTGAATTTAATCCATCTATTCTATTTGGTCCATTCGCCCCTTCATTTCCATTTCCGACGGAATCTTGATTCACCTTACAAAAACACACTAACCTTAAAAAAATTTAAGTATAAACTAAAACCATTACATAATAAATGATGGAGGTTTTTATGATTATGAGCAGTCAAAAATTTACTTGATAACTATCCATTGTTTTTCTTTCGTGGTGAATAGCATTCCCTCATTTTGCTTTTATCACAGTCTTCGAGGTAACATTTCCCAGGGACTCTACATCTATCTCCATTTGTACACATCAATTCCTCCTCAGGATCCTTGTCCAGTGGTGCTTTGCAAGAATAAATTGATAGAGGTTTGCACAGTTCGTTTTTGTTACCGTGGTTTAACTCATATCCACAATAGAGACTTCTAACTGTGGCAGCTTCACCGTGGCACATGCATTTACATTCTATGTACCAAATATTTACCAATATACACAACAAACTTATAATAAAAGCTGAATGGCTTAATGTCTCTCTCATTTTAAAATTTGGAGCTGGGGAAAGTTACATTTACAAGTGAGTTTGCTAGTTAACAAATTGCAAAATGAGTTTTAAAATTTCGAAGAATATGCCAGTTTCAATAAATAATACGTGTACTGCAACTTTTATTATTTCAATTTTTTAGCCTAAGAGTGAACCATTGTTCTTGCATTTCAAAGGGCAATCGAGAATTTTAAGTTATATTAACTGAAGGTCTTAGCTACGTTTACATACTCATTGCAAGGTTAACGTCACTGAAATTATTGTTTTAATTTTATAGGTTGCTGTGGATCATCATATTCTTTCTATGCATAAACTTTGCCATCTTATTTAGTATTGATATTTGGAATCAGTACTGGAATGGTCCGATTTTGCATTCATTTCGAGATGGTGGGATCCCAATCGACCACATACCCTTTCCTGCCCTCACCATTTCATCTCCAAATTTATTTAAGCTGTCCATCATGAAGCAAGCTCTCGAGTAAGGGTTTTATTACTTTAGCCTTGTAACATGGGATAGTATGTAATTGTCAGTGGAAAGCGCACAAAGTACGAACGGCCAATACATCCAGCCCTTCATAGATGCAATAAGATAAGATTATGATGTTATTGTTTAAGATGAGAATTAATGGGTGTTAGAATAGATACTAGATTTGAGGGTTATTAGAGAGTTCATCCAGAGTAAGGGTAAGGAAAGTTATAATTCATCAAAATAACTGAATAAACTGTCAACAGTGCATGGTTGATCGTTGGCTTTATCAAGCTGTAACAGTTACGAAACCTACACGTCCAAGTTTTTTTCGTTTTTTGTAAAATTTTCCTCCAGAGGGCAAATCTACAATCGTGTTACAGCTTTCAGTGACATGATACTGAAATAGTGATTGGAATGTTTCTTTGTTTCAAAACTTTCTATTTGTTTTGGGTAATTTTTGAAACCGTTTAAAGAAATCTTTCGATTCGCTTGAAGACATACTTTTTACATACATGCTTCGCTTGTTTAAATGCAATTCAGTTCAGGATTTTGAACTGACAGGAATCGGTTGAAATGCATTTTTAGCGAAAATGCAGTAATTCCAAAACATTAAATTAAAAATGCAGTATTTTGGAATTGGTTAGCCAAATTAAAGAATTCTTGAACCTCGTTGGACAGTGTCAAATACTGTTTGCTAAAGAAAGGTAGCATACACTTGCAAAATCAATAATTTGTCTAAAACACTTATCATATATTTCATAAACTTTTTTTCGTTTCAATTCACGGAATGAAATGGAAAATCTATTTCATTTTACTCATTGAATCGTTTCAATTATTGTCCATACACTAGACGAAAAACATATTTCTTAACTGAAACGTTTCTATCACTATATTTGGTCAACAGTCTTAGATATGTAAATGCCAGAATCCAGAAAAGATTTAGAAAAAGGGTCTATTGGTTAATTTCTTTTCAAACTGGTGTTTGAAAAGAAATTACATGGTTTATTTGTTTACTTAAATAAACTTATATTACGATTAAACATAATACAGTAGGTAGTCACAAACATCATAATCATCATCTTTAGTGCCTTCAAAGCACTTCGAAGGCTTATCTTAAATTTAGCAATGGGACGGGTCATAAGCATCTTACCAATCACAGGGGTAAAGAAACCTTACCACAGTGTCGTTCGAAAACTAAAAGCTATTTGCAAATTTAAAATTTTAGCTTTTTGATTTTTAATAAATAAAACTCTGCATTTTACTTCAAACATTAAAAACTAGACATTTTAATTTTAATATTTTAAAACTTTCGATAACAATGAAGTTGTAGTCTATGTTTTTGTTTGTAATAATTTTGGTAAGATTCTTTTTTTAAAATTTAATAAAATAAATTTGGAGTCATTTGTCTCTTTTCCGATAGGTTTTATTGTTTTCGTGGTGTCGTTGAATTTGCCCGTAAGTAATTTTAAAATTATGCAGGGTGTACCAGAAATCAAAAGGAGCAATTAAGCATCGCTGGAAACTCCATGACGCTGTAAGACTGCTGCATTTGATTGATCAATTTTGCGAAGCTGGGACCAGCTATGCAAAAAAATTCAACGCTGTGCATGAAGACAAGTCCTTTCAGCTGCTTAAAATTCCATCCTGGAAAAAGTTTAAAGATGTGTTATTATTCGACGACGCTGCAGAAAAAACCACAACCCAAAAATTGATTCCACTTGTTCGAAAGGTAACTCAAGCTAAAAAATTGTGAATTGTTTGAACTCAATAAAACAAGAGAATTTATTTTATTACTATTTCTTGGATTAAGGGGTTGATCAACTGTTCAGAAGTTTTAACTGGCTGTTTGTGGCATGGATCAAAGAAAAGCTCATGTCAAGACATTTTTGGTGCTGTCCAAACGAATGTTGGAACTGGTTGTTCCTTCAACAAAATGCCAGATGAAGTTCTACGGAGGTAATAATAATTTGCATGATTCCATGTATTTAAAATCAATTTTGTTCGATAGAAAAAATATTTACAAACTAACAAAGAATTGGTTGAATCCTTAATGTTGGCTATGCTAAGCAATACACTTATTTACCTACCTTTGAGGTAGGTAAGAGGTAAGCAAGTCATGTTTAGATGTATTAAGACATTTTTTAAAAAGAAAACATTGTCTTTTAAATTTTGGAAATATAAGGAAACAATGATGTTTGAAAACCCTAATTTACAAAGCAATAATAACTATTCATTTTTGGTACTGTAGTAAACTCATCTTTGACTTTGCACATTTAGTCTTAAATTATTTGAATTTATCGATGCATGCAGCAAAAATATCTTCGATGAGCTTTATACATGCCTTGGTTTATAGTGACAACGGTCTGAAATCAATTCTGCACAAGCACGGGGTGGAGTTTCAGCCCGAAATGAATAATTGGAAACAGTGGCACAATGACAAAAATCCATTTATGAAAGACAGCAACATTGAAGATGATAACGAATTCCCAAGAAGGCAAATAGTTGCTGGATTTGAAAACGGAATCTCGCATCTCCTCGTTTACAATGAAAACAGAGACGAAACTGCTTGTCCAGTGGTAGATAGTGAAGGCTACATTGTGAGTTATTTTTAAACAAACCAACATTTAAACAAGTATTGTCAGATAAAACCTTTGTATTTGTAATGAAACATCAAAGCTTTTGACTTTTTTAAACAACCCTTAAATCATGTATGATTCAAAAACTTGATATTTTAAATATTTCAAAATATTTGTACAAGGTTTTCATATGAATTTTTGCGCATTTCTAAACATTCCTTAAAATTTTAAAAACAAATTATCACTTATTCGTTTTCAACGATACCACATTTCACTTTGTTATAAAATGCAGTGGGAATATAACTAGGGACTTTTGCAACTTTTTGACCGAACACGGGCCAGTTGTTTGTGCTTTGGGAGTAGTTCCCCAACTTTTTAAAATTACTTAGCTAAGAGTTGTTGACTCGACAGCTGGAATATAAATGACAAACGCAACCTTCAACATGAATTATTTAGTGATATGCACTACTGCATGTTGCACATTACACTGTATGCTTTCTTCTGACGCCTTTAATTGTAAATATAAAAATGATTATTTCATAACACAGTTGTAGTCAATTAAATAAACATAACAAAGATAATTAGTAAAAAAAAATGAGACAAATAATAATTAACAATCCCGAGAAACAAATAAAAACGCCTTTGTTTTAAAAAACAATAAAACCATATAATTTTGTTTAATTTTAAAATGTATAGTACACAGGTGTAATGATTTTAATGATAACAGAATATATAGGAATGTTGGACGTAATATCATTTTTGTTACTTTCAACGGTTTTAGAGGATGCACCTTTTTACACATACCCCCAAATACAATTCAACTTGCCAAAACCCTTTTGATGTAATAAAAAAAATTTAAAAAATTTCAAATATGAATCATGTCATGTAGGTCAACATTCACCATCCTTTTGAGGAACCTTTAATGATGAGGAATGGATTTAATGTTGGACCGGGATACGAGGTGTTCATAAAAGTTCGTGCTGAAATCACCCATGCAAATCCAAATCTGGGCACTTTATCGATTGTATGTTTAGAAATATTTTGTACATAGTATAATCTATGCTGTCACTTTAGTTTTTTCACCATGCTGTATTTAAATTGAATTTTTGAATTCGAAGGATAAACGGAAGTGCTACTTCGACCACGAAAATCCATTAGACCAGTTTCGAAGATACACCAAAGCCAATTGTTACAAAGAGTGCCTCGCAAAGGAGATTGAAAAGACCTGCGGATGCCTTCCACTGAAAATGACTGGTACTGAAAATTGCGGTTCTGTTTTATTTTGAAAGAGTTTTGCGGCATGCTCTATTATGAATATTATTGTTCAGTTTATATTCATAAATTACAAACAAACTGTTGTAAAGGATGGAAATGAAAAAAAATATTCTATTGAACCAGAGAATATTGATAAAAAAAAGTATTACTTCTTTTTTATCAATGTTCTCTGCTATTGAACATAAACTTTAAAATTACTGGAAATTAGAGACAAATACAGATAATTCTTGCTGCGTCTCTTGAGTAATATTGACTGGCAAAGAATAGAGTGATATCATACTAAATAATAGTATATAGCTGAATGCCGCAACATTTTTTTTCAATTTTCAAAATTATGATTAGCTACTTGTCATACATTCCGTCTAATTATTTCTTTCATTATTGGAAAATATTAAATGCAGCTGGGAACAACGAGACAATTTGCAGTCCCCAACATCGCGAATGTGTAAACAATGCGACAGGTACGGCACGGCCTCATATAATTCCAATGCCTATGTCTATTTTGAAAAATAAGTTTACATACTGTTCTATTAACTTTTATCTTGACTATTTTTCTGGAAATGTTCCTTATTAACAATAGTTCTATCAATATCTAATAAATCCCTAACTTGTACAGAGTCATTCATGAAAAAAGGCTACCGCCAACGTTGTATGAAGCCAAAATGTTACAGTCCATGCAACGAAATAATATACAAAGCGGAGGCTTCATATTCAAAGTTGCAGATTGATAAGCCAGAAGCCTTCAATCTTGGGTAACATTTCATAATTTTCGAATTCAATCAATTAATTTCAGAGTTAATTAAAGTTCTCCG
Source organism: Isotoma caerulea (assembly GCA_034696405.1). Taxonomy (NCBI): domain Eukaryota; kingdom Metazoa; phylum Arthropoda; class Collembola; order Entomobryomorpha; family Isotomidae; genus Isotoma; species Isotoma caerulea. Next base: position 2,777 of record JAQFZZ010000271.1, on the reverse strand, counting down.
TAAAATAGTGTCAGAAACTGAATAAATAAGCAAACATTCCAGTCATTAAAAGTTCTGAAAAATTCATACAAAAAATAACCCCATGTCTTGCACAAAGAAGTTTTTCGGGGAATTTGTTTGTTACGGAGGTGCTAATAATAATAGTCAACCTGATTCGTAATTGCTGAAATATCTTATACTGTAGCCCAAACACTTCATATTCACTGGTGCATGTGTTTTTCGATGACGACTCTGTAATCAGCCGAGAGCGTGGATTGCTCTACGACAATTTTGCATTGATTGGTGAGGCATTTACCTTTTAACAATATAAGACTAATTATAGACAATGACATTATTTGCATTTGAAAACCAAGACTCACTACTAAAATGTACAAAAGCAAATGTAATGTTCATGGTTTGAAATGTCTCTTTAATCTATCCCATAGGCTTATTTGGTGGTGTAATTGGATTGACGAACGGGATTGACATTATTTCAATATTCTACGTTCTGTCAGGGGTGATGATCATGATACCAATCTTTAATGTTTGCATCTGTTGTCGGAAAAAGCGAAAGCCCGTCATCGATGACGTGGATCTAGAAAATCCACCTGATGAACCCACACCTACTTCAAGTTCAACAAGGGATGAGTTGATCATAGAAAATGAATTGGAACACACGGCTCCAGTTCCGATCAACATTTCCTTACGAACCGTAGGAAATCTGACAAGAAGGTTAAGGAGAAGAAGGGAAGCTTCGGGGAACTCCAGTTCAAATTTGGAATCAATTTTAGTAATTCCCAGAAGAGAAAGCCAAAATGGACCTGGGGAAAGCCAACATGGGCCAAGTGAAAGTCAAGATAGACCAATGGAAAACGACGGTGGACCAATGGAAAATGACGGTGGACCAAGCGAAAGTCAAGAAGGACCAAGTGAAAGTCAAGATGGACCAATGGAAAACGACGGTGGACCAATGGAAAATGAGGGTGGACCAAGCGAAAGTCAAGAAGGACCAAGTGAAAGTCAAGATGGACCAAGTGAAAGTCAAGATGGAACAAGTGAAAGTCAAGATGGACCAAGCGAAACTCAAGATGGACCAAGTGAAAGTCAAGATGGAACATGTGAAAGTCAAGATGGACCAAGTGAAAGTCAAGATGGAACAAGTGAAAGTCAAGATGGAACAAGTGAAAGTCAAGATGGAACAAGTGAAAGTCAAGATGGACCAAGTGAAAGTCAAAATGGACCAAGCGAAACTCAAGATGGACCAAGTGAAAGTCAAGATGGACCAAGTGAAAGTCAAGATGGACCAAGTGAAAGTCAAGATGGAACAAGTGAAACTCAAGATGGACCAAGTGAAAGTCAAGATGGAACAAGTGAAAGTCAAGATGGAACAAGTGAAAGTCAAGATGGAACAAGTGAAAGTCAAGACGGATCAAGTGAAAGTCAAAATGGACCAAGTGAAAGTCAAGACGGGCAAACGGCCAACCAAAACGGACCAAGAAAAAGCCAAAATGGACTAAAGAATAGCCAATATGATCCTAGAAAAAATCAAGATCCAGATGGATTAAGAGTAAATCAAGATGGACCTAGAAACATTAAAGATCGATCATCAGCATCGAACAGCCAAGATGGATTAAGAGTAAATCAAGATCGACCGAGAAACATTCAAAATCGATCATCATCATCGAACCGCCAAGATAGATTAAAGCGGATCGAACAGACATCAGGACACAGCAAAAATGGAGCAAGAAAAAACAAACATGGTCCAAGACAAAACCAGGATGGACCAAGTGAAAGCCAACATGGGGAAAGAAAAAATCAAGGCAGACGAAGGAAAAACCGAATTGGACCAACGGATAGTCCTGAAGGATTAATGGAAAGTCCACGTGGACGAAATGAAAGCAAAGAAGGACCAAGGGTAAACCAACATGAAGGGTCAGAGGAAAACCAAGCCTTTAACCCAAAGTTCAACGCAAACAGAAAAAAGCCAAATATTGTATCACAGGTGCAAGATGCACAGAATGCTCAGAAAATTCAACCTGTGCCATCTTCGTCCTCTCGGCTGCCAACTGATTACTTATCGTTGAATTCAGACACTCAAAATGATATAGTAACAACTGGCAATGGTGGGCTGGAAACCCTCAACGATGACGAGTTTTGGGCGTGCTAATTAGTGCCAACCCTTCTGCATCTCAAAATATAAATATTTAACAAATTGCTTTAGCTCTCGATAGTTATCAGTTATCGTGCACAGATAGTATGAAAGCACCCAATTTTAGTAGAATAGAAATTGATGCATATCAATTCTAATGGTGAAAATAACAATAGAATTGAATCTGCACAGTGTAATATGTTAAGTCCGTTAAAGCTTCATCATCTTTTCTCTTTGAGCAAGCTGATAATAGCTGATCTCTGATGATAAATTAAGGTTTACACAAACAATACACCCATCACCCAACCAGGGTTGGCATTGACATAATGACAACTGAGATTTTGAGATATGGAACCTGCTCAAAATAACTACAAATATAGTATCTATTAATTATTCTTAATACAACTTAAGTTTGTCACCATGAAATGGCAAACGTGGCAAAGTATGAAAAAATAGATAATAATAGAAATTGCTTATTGATGAAACACCAATCATAAATTATGTAAATAGATAGTGATCGAAACACTAAACTTCATGTTTGCAATCGTATTAAAAATATCCGAACAGTAAATATATTAGGGAGTTAGTGCAGTGACTTATAACCTTAACTTATAACTTATAACTTATGATTATAAGTCATAAGTCAAAA
>JAQFZZ010000270.1:0-22764 GCA_034696405.1 Isotoma caerulea | reverse complement strand
GACTGCACCTTACAGTTGTGTTAACGCTCCCTGAAATCTAGAACCCGATCAGCACGATCGGGCCAATAGTCTAGTAAATAATAAACCACTTAGAGTTAATCTTTCATTTATGCATGTATTCCACACTCTTTTGGTATTCAAAATTACACTTTTACAGAAAAATTTGCTTTGCTTAAGCTGAAGTTCTGAAACTTTCTAAACATAGCCGATACTTCATATTCCAAATATTATTATTTCAAAAGTCTACTATGAAAAACGAACAGAGGCCAGGCATTAATCTTTTTTTGCCAACTACTGTCCAGATTTTAAAACTTTATAATATTATGAAGACTTGACATTTGGCATCAATAATCTACACTTTATTGTCATTAAAATCAAGTCTAAAATGTAATTTACTATCTTTACCAATATCAAAAACAGACATTCTAATACCATAATAGCTCAAATTTTGGATCAACATTGCATTTGAAGTTGAACGATACGCCAAAATGAATAATTATAAAATCCCGTATTTTTAAATTATTTTCAGTGTTGGCATCCGTATTTTCGTAGTTAGCTTACGTTTTTACATACAAACAACGTTAAAACGTAACAAATTTGTTTTTTTTTTTCGAAAGTTTTTGCTTAAAGTGTATTAAAAGTAACAAAGTAAGTAATCTACAAGGATAGCGAAAATTTATTCACATTTGTTTTTAGAAATCGTAAATTAATTAAATAATAATGTAGACGGTTTGAATATGAGATTATCTAACAATTAATGTCAATTGCTTACTCGCTGAGAAAACTGAATGTTCATAAGATAACTCTCTCTCCGCCCCATTTAGAAGCAATATTATGTCTCAGTCTCACTTACCTAATTACTACGTCGAAATAGTACATACCGGTTTGTCAAGCGATTAATAGTTTTGTAATTCTTCATGCCATTCATTAATATAAAGAATCTTTATGAAAGAATATGATTCTGATGACTGAATTAATGTGCACACGTCCCATCTGTGCGGTACATAACCACTGTTTTTGACCGTTTGGCAAGCGAATCCATCTATTCTACTTTGATAAAGACAGAGTGGTTAATCTGATTCCCCAGAAATCTTCTAAATCGACTATAAATATATAATATACGTTTACACAATTAAGCACACGACTAAAATTAAAATGACAATTAAAAATGGCTTTTTCAATTCAACCAGTAAATTACAATGACAGACTCAGATTAATTAGGATATGAATGGAAGATGCATAGGAAAATATTAAGTCCCTAATGACAATCAGTGTTTGTTTACTTCTCTTTTCTTACAGAAATCGTACGTTCAATTTACTATGGTGCAGTTGGATTATACTAGGAAGTTTTATCCTAGAAATCAACTCTGTAGAAGGTGATTACTGAATTTATTATATATGTTTACCTTCTTTAGACATAGACTTACCTATTATGTAAGTATGCTGTAATAAGCAAGACGTTTGAAAACTGAAACAAGAATATTTTGCACAATTTATATGAAATCAGATACGAAATCCCAGTATTGGATGGACCTTGGACGTTCCAGTATTCAAGAGGCATTGGAGGTGAAACAGAATGAAGGGGTGGCAAAAAACGCCATTATTTACATTGGTGATGGTATGGGGATGGCTTCCATTACAGCTGGAAGGATATTCAAAGGTCAATTAGAAGGAAGATCAGGTGAAGAGGGTTACCTAGCCTTTGAAAAATTCAACAATGTTGGACTTTTGAAGGTAAAATGTGAAATGTCAAGCTGATTTTCAAACCTTATCAATCATTTTAAAAAGGTGACACAGTTGCCTTAAATCATTGACTATAAATAGTTAGAAAATGTTGCGTTATGTGTGTGAAAAAGTCATTTGGGGAAGGTATTAGGGAGAAAGTAAGTATAGGCTTTCATTGTTCTTAGTAATTTATAAATGATTACAGACGTATAACGTGGATCGACAAGTTCCAGATTCGGCTGGAACAGCAACAGCTTTATTTAGTGGAGTGAAAGGAAACTACTATACAGTTGGCCTTGATGGTTCAGCTCAATTCAATGTTTGCAGAACGGACGTTGAGGCTCAGGCTAAAGTCTCATCTATTATGGATTGGGCCATTGCTGCTGGAAAATCTACAGGCAAGTTACATCACAAACGACGTACATTTATGCACCTAGGTAGATACTACTAGGTAGGGTGGGACCCTTTGTATATACACCTTTATTCTCTCTCCTATATGACTTTCTCTTTATTGCCCTTTGTACAAATTAATTAAATATTCTTAACATGAAAGACAAAGTAGAAGATATTGTTCGAATCAAAAGGAGCACAATAATCGAATCCGGGTCTGACTATATTATAACGTATGAGAATGAGAGCTATTAAATACGTCTGAGGTGGTTTCTTGGATTCATTTAGTCCAATATATCTATTTACATTTTCTGTCTAGCTTTTTTGTGAAATTCTAAGTATTTTATCCAGACTATTCAAATGACTTCAGATCTGATTTTAGCGTATTTTCCTGAGTTACTTGTGACGTGAGTGCTCCAATCTGTTCTTTCTTGAGGAGTTAATATACATTCCTTTGCTAAATAAATATTAGTATGCTGCAGTAAGGGTGTCGAGTGAGTGTTTATATAATATTGTTATGACTAGCATGCGTCAATGAAATAATTGCAATTTAAATTTATCCATAATCGGATATAAAATGAGTGATTATATAGTGTGGAATAAGTGGGATGGTGAAGTAGGACTTTGTAGAAGTGTAGTAGTAGTTATGATGACAAAATAGATGAAACCGTTTCCTAGATTGGTGTCAAACTTTATTCCAATTCTCTATCAGTATTCGTAATGTTTATCTAAGTCTTCAATTTCAGCAAATCTCTCTGCACTTAAATCCTTGTGATAATATAATTAATCAAAATTCCATTTAATCTATTGGATATTCTATATTTTCATTGTCAAAATATGGAACGGTAGGTGGAGAGTTTTAAGTACGAATTTCATTACTGGAATATCTTTTGTGTGTGGGAATCGTGCCCTCGTGCCATTTAAATCTTGGATAGATTTTCCCTTTATCTTTTTCCAACCAAAGCTACATCCTAAAACCAACTGCAATATGAATGAATGACATGAAACATTGTTTATAAGTGGCTGTGTGTAAATTTCTAACTTCATTCTGGAGATGATTTACCCAGTCTGACATTCAGGGTGGAACTGAAAGTCTGACTTCGTTTGTGACGACAAACATGAGTCCTTGGGTCTTATGCATAGACTTATATGTGTCTAATGTATCAACAACCTCCTCAAGCAACTAATCCTACTCAACACATGTAGCATAAAAAAAATTGGACAGAGGACTTATGAACGCAATTGTTCCCCAAGAAGTGAAAGTATAAGGTTCATATACGCAATCATAGTGCGGTTGGTTTGTAGGTTGCTTTTGATTTCTTTTTCAAAATTCATCCCAATAAATCAACTGAGAGTAGTCTTACATACTTTAATAGAATATAAATCGGAGAAAGTGCTATCACAGGAAGACACACACTACACTAGCAGACAAATATGATACATAATACATTCACATCGAGACTTTGTTCACAGTTTCACAATATAAAAAGCAACACTCGAATTACTGACTGTGCTATATTGACTGACGTCATGCATGATGGACTAAAAAATACGTATTATTTCATATACCACTTATATTGATCGTCACACTCGCACGCTACATTTTCGCAATAAATTCATTTGTTTGTGGTATAGGGATTTGATAAAGAGTTCATTTCAAGAGGAGAAAGCAGGTGCATTCATGCAGTGTGGATTTTGAAATCGTACATTTTTATTCTTTAGATCATGAATCCTTCCAATTTTCTTTTAGTACTAAACCAAACAGTAAATACACTCATTCATGCATTCTTGTGAAAATTGGAAAAATTGGGCAGGATTACCTACTTTTACTTTATATATGTGGATAATAGTACAAGTATAAAAAGAATCCTGTCAAATTGTGATGCTTATATTCACGGTTAAAGTTGCTTTCTACAAAAGCTCACTGTTGAATTTACAACTATTTTTTATTTATGTTTTGAGACTAATGAAACAAGTGAAACATCTAACCCAAGTAAAGGTAAACATTTGGGGAAAAAATAAGAGAAAGGAGAATGTATGAGATACCTCTGTATCCACATGTAATGTACCTATATAAATCGCTGTATAAGATTCGAATCACACATAATTCTGTACGTATCGTACATTATCCTTCCTTATTGCCCTTGCTTTCCCACTCCTGTTTACTTTTCTCTACCTATCCGAGAAAGCCACAATACTGGTCGTGCTACAATTTACAATGTACTTTCTAGGTAAAAAAACTATACTTTTAGAGGTAAAGTTGAGTGGAAGTTGAAGATGGTCTGAATAAAGAAAGAAAAGACCACTAGACACGATGAGATTTCTAGTGAATACAATCTTGTAACTTTGAAACTATTTCTACATAGATGTTGCGTGTATAGCTTCTGACCTCTGGCCTTATGGCCTACCTTGTGTAGCAAAGAAGTAATATTCTAACTTTTTAATGCAACAGGGATCGTGACCACAACAAGGGTAACTCACGCCACTCCAGCAGCTGCTTTTGGTCACAGTGCTCATAGGGATTGGGAATGTGATACGAAAATCCCAGAAAGTGAAAGGAATAAAGGATGCAAAGATCTGGCTAGGCAACTGGTTGAAGATGAACCGGGCAGAAATATAAATGTAAATCCCATTGACATGATATCACGTAACCCTTTCTTAACACTAGACTAGAGACCATCTATCTTTACCTTCCTTTAACCTTCCTGATTTATTTCCTTCCGTTACAATGAATACAAATGCAACGGAGGATGGATTGCACCTTACATAACCTAATAGAATGAACTCCAGCTGTGGTATTTTATTTCTAGGTGATTTTGGGAGGAGGGGAGCAGGTATTTCGAGCTAAAGTCAATGAAAGCACTGCTTGTCTCCGAGGTGATGGACAAGACTTGGTTTGGACATGGATGCAATTCCAGAGGGCTCAAGGACGCAAATATCGATATGTGAGAAACAAGGATCAGCTTTTCGATGACGGTCTTGTTGAATCTACTGACTATCTTTTAGGTAAGAATAAAATACGGTCCGATTTTATTCCTTCCAACTTCCAATCCTACACCGTCATATTTCTTCCGTCATCATTTTTTGCTTATCTTTAATAGGACTACAGAATATAACTTATATTCTATGTCCTCTGGGTTATTTAGTCATTATTCCATTAAGTGTACACTCTCCTTTCTTAAGATAAGATTGAAAACGTCGAGTCGAGGTTAGAGACCCACTAATCCGTTTAAACTTCTCTAAGATTAAATTAAGACTGTAATTAAGTACACCAAGTATGTATACCAAGTTGCATCTTTAGATCTTAGTGCTTAAGTAATCTATTTCAAAGCCTTGCAGGCACTTCGTTCGTGGAAGCTATATTTTAGACAGAACGGATCTTTTAAGGAACTAAAGAGGAATTCAATCTTGTCCATAGGATCATATTTTATTTTCATCGACCTTGGTTTCAAGATTTGTTGCTTATACAATTGTACAAAAGAAATACTTACTGCAGAAGAGGCCGTATTACATTTTTGTAATTATTAATAAGGTTGTATAATATTTCATTACGAGAGCATCTAATTAGATGATTGAATCTGGGAAAAAATGCTTCTATAAAACCTACGTTACATAGATTTTTACTAGAGACAATTCTACGTCGAAGAGAAAGAACAATTAAAGATTAAGTGAGTGAGCGTTAATCATAAATATGACCTGTGTGTACATTCTTAGTGTTTGATGTCGACAATCTGAATCACATGTGAAGAAAATGAGAAAAAGTCCCTACATCCAAGTTAGTAGTAGACCATGTTAGGGACTTATGGAAAGCAAAGTTGTCGTTCACGAAAGGCAATAAGCCAGCGGCGTCTCTTATCATCACTTTTCCTAGGTTTCCCAGAAAGGATTATTGCAGCTTTAACGAAGTCTATTACTGTTATTTAGTTGCATTTGGAGACAGTCCTTAACCTTGGATTTGATGTTTATGTTATATAGAGAAGGTAGACTTTCTCTTACAATTAACTATTTTCCTTTGGTGAGATAAATCGCAGACTCTTTGCCTAGGACACGAGCAACTGACGAAAAACCGATTAATGGCTCATTTTGGCAAACTAAATCCTTACCTTTTTTCAGCTGATTCATGTCCCTGTCTTAACGCCCTTTTTTATCGAGAGTTGCTGTAGGGAAAATTGCAGATTTCCTACTCTACTCACTCGTTTGAGTCCATTTAATCTCATACTAGAACTAGAAGTACTTCTCTTCAAAGAAATCTTAGGCAACACATTTACTTTACCCAGGACAAAACATTTTCTTAGCTAATGTGATTGACAAAGTAAAGCTAGAGATTAATACCTAAGGTTTGTGGTTCCCTGAATCGTTTCAAACATTTGGAAATAGTTTACAGTTTACAGCAATCGCAGTACGATTCAAAATTAGTCGTACTATAATTACAAACAATCACTGTAAATATTTAGAGTTATTCTGTATGGCTATTTATTTCACTGATGGTTACAAATTTTACGAATGTGCAGGTCTATTTGCACCTAGTCATATCCCATATGACAAGGATCGAAACACAGGAACATTGGGACAGCCAAGCTTGGAAGAAATGACCGAACAAGCCATAAGAATCCTGAGTAAAAATCCCAAAGGATTTGTTTTGATTGTAGGTATAAGATACTTATATTGATACAGATGTATTTCGACCTTAACTTGTCAACTGTTTTCGTACAAATGACAATGATCAAATTGAAGTGAAGGACAATTTTTGCTTCTAGGTTGAAGGTGGAAGGATTGACCACGCACATCATGATAACGTTGCGAAAATAGCATTAGAGGAAGTTGTTGCATTTGAAAAGGCAATTGAAAAAGGAAAGAACATGACAAAAGAAGAAGATACAGTGATTGTGGTTACAGCAGATCATTCTCATTCAATGGCCATGAATGGATACCCAAAACGTGGAAACCCAATTGAAGGTTTGCCTATTTATTCCAGAGTACATTTTCTTATGTAGGATTTCTACACAAGTTAAAATTATGCTAAATTTCCTAGCATTCAATTTGTGGTTGTAAAGTTGTAATGTATTGTTAAACGATGCGCGATTTGGTATTTTCATCTTAGTCTTAAATAATATTTATTTAATAAACCTCTATTTGGTTTTGAAAACACAGGAGTTGCAGAAGCCACGCCAGAAGGGTTTGCCTATCAAACTCTGTCATATATAAATGGACCCGGATACACATTCCACAGAATGACTAGCAGTGCACCCGGAACTAATTCAACTTTACAATCAAAAAATACATGGAGAGACCTCAATGACCTTGGGCAAAATTTAACAGAGCGATATCAAGTTCACCATGCAGGATACTGGATGGACTATGAAACCCACGGGGGTGAAGACGTTCCTGTTTATGCTACTGGTATTGCAGAAATATAATTTAATTTAATTCAAAACATCTTTTTATAAAATCAGTAATGGTGAGTTTCCGTAGTCATTTACCCCAAGGATAATTTTTCTGCATGACCTACAACCTACTAGCAAGTTTTAATCACGAACGGTTTTCAGTGCTGTAAAATCAGTTTGTTTGTGATTATAAATAAGCAGCGCGAAGACGCTTTACGGAATCTATACAGCGCGCTTTGACGATGTTTCAAAAAGATGTGCTTTTTAACATTGGGTGTTTATTGGGTGTTGTATGTATATTATCTTGTGGGGTATCAATTTTTATTCAAATGCAAATGTCATGTGTACGCACAATGTAAGCTGACCATTAATTACGTCAGTTTACTTTATGGGGTTTTCTTAGAAAGGTCAACATTCATTGTTTGTTGTAAAACTGTTCATCATTTGTCATTCTAATGTACTTTTATTTCCGCAGGACCTATGGGGCATTTATTTTATGGAGTTCATGAGCAAACACACGTTCCGTTTGCCGTTGCCTACTCCACTTGTATCGGACCTTATTTAAAGAACTGTCGACCCAAGGAAGCGGGCAACAACAATAACAAACCACCTCATGTACACAAACATGAAAAGAACTCAGCTAATTTAATTAATCTAAATTCATTTGTTATTACCACCGTCATTATTCTTCTTCCACTTGATGCAATATTAAGACAATTCTCTTCATCCTCCTCCTTTTAATTGTAGTTTTTACTAAACAAATTAATCATAAAACTTTGTGACTTATCCCAGGTGGAAATTACATATAGCCAATGTTTTACCTTGACAATAACTAACCTATCAATCATGAATGAAAGGCAAAGGCGCTACCTTGTACATGATAAACTACCTAAAAGGGTTTTGAAAATGTTAATGAAATTCCTTTTTTGCAGTATGTTAGGTAAATTGTACAAATTATTTAGTTTGTCCATTTCAAAGTATACTCTAAACATTTTATCTGTAATTTGCAATTTTTAACTTTAACCCTTCAAGAGCTTTTCTATCCTGATTCGAAATGTTGATTCATTTCGTGTTAACTTTATAAAAAGCTTGCTTATTTGTTCTTCGTGTCTCACATTTCTGAAAATTGTGTATTTTTCCCCAACATGTTCTTTGGGGTATGATAAAGTAAGTTTCACTCTTAGTGTGTATCATAGGTAATTAATAATTGACTCTGACGATGACCCATTTTGAAAAGACAAGACACACAGTCAACAGTATGTCGAGTATATATAATGTTAGTAAAGTAAAAGTGCATACTATATACTCTTGTATTGATTGTTTTAATTTTTCAAGTGCTAAATAGCATGGAATGAAGAGTTGATGGAAGGAATTTAAATTGGGTGATATATATGATACAGAAATAAATTATAATTCAACCATCAAACCAAAGGAAATGTTTTCTCATTTGGTATAAATTGGGATTTTACAACATTCATCTTTCAGTGTACAACTTTATTATTAAAATACATCAAGAGAAAAAGGGGAAAGTGTAAGTGGGGAAAGTAAGTAAGCATTTACTGCAGTCTTGATACAAAATCTCTTGTGGCTTGTGGTCTCGATTCGATGGAAAATGAGTTGAATGTGAGACGCAGTCATTTCATAATGTGCACAACTAACAAATGGGACTCCTGAGGCAGTTACCAGTGTGTCCTAGTCCTATCACCTACACTATTCATAATGTTACTTAAACAACTTTCTCCTCCTGTTTTCATACTCAATGAGAATGATTCTATCATCAGAGCATGAGACTTTTTTTTATTTTATAATCTACATTTTCAGAGATAATAATAATAATATCTGCTCATGTAGACAAGTTTCTTTTTTTAAACAAGGAGATTTCATACCGGAGGCAAATTAACATTGCGATTTCACATAACAAACGTAAGAGACAGACAAAGGCTGAAAGAGAGAGAGAGAGAGGAAAGTTTTATCAGTTTTCTCCACAAATTTTACTACCACTGACATTTTAAAAGGTCTAGGAAATGACTAATCGACATTCTGGTTGAGACATTCACAAACTCAAATGCATATTTTACTATTTACATATAACTAGAAAGAGTTTTTTTTTAAAGTAGCTGATGGCATTCACCTTCATATATTTGTTTTATGATGGAGATAAAACTTGTTGTCGTAATGAGCCTATTAATTTTATGCCTTGATACACATCGTTCATTTAGTTATTTTCAGCTTGTTACTTTACAGAAGTTGGAGTAGAATTTTGTGAAATTCTACTCCCCATAATCCCTGGACGTCTATTAAATCCGTGGTTTACTTATAATATATTCATTCTTTAGACTCAGCTTACATTTCTACCATGACGAACCGATCAAGCATGATACTTGTAAGAACTTCGAGTAGGGTAACTTTAACTACCTTAGTTAAACTCAATATCATTTGCATACTCATTATCATCATGGACCATGTGGCTTTTATGGCATATTTATGACTGAAGCACATGTTCACCACATTACCATTTACTTGATTGACTAATCGTAACTATTATCAACTATTTAGGTTTCTTAAAAGCGTTAGGTAGAAAGTGGAAGCTTTTCATATAATATATAAGAACAGGGAACAGCTTAAGTTACATTTAGAATATCAAGATGTGTAATCTGCCAATGCTGTATTATTTAAAGAATTTATAATTCTCTTTACTTGTTTTAAATGTCAAGTTTAAGATATTTATAAATGTACTCAAATCCCTCAATTTATTATTGATGTTCTATGCATAATCTACAACACTAAGTCAAAATCGTTACTTTAAAAGCTACAAAATCTCTATTTAGCTTGCCAAAAGCTATCTTCGATTAGGTAAACAATAATTAGATTATGACGTGTATAGAAACGTGAGATATTATGTGAAATTTTACAAATATAAAGTTTACCAAATATATACACCAGACCAAAAGATACAACCTCCGGACATTAGTAAAATATCACATTTTAATTTAATTATTTACAGTAATAAAACAAAACAGGATTTTGTTGCTGAGTTTTTATCTCTCTTCTCATTAATGATAATAAGGGTAACTGGATATAAAGCTTGTGAAGTTTTTAAGCATAATCGTTTTGTCCAGATCAAGAAGAAGATCGAATTCTATATATATGATTTTCATACATTTACATAAATATCTAAAACGCTAGAGTATACAAGAATTACCTTATATATTCGGTGTAAATCCTCCCCATGCTGGAAATATAGTATTCATTACGATGGAAAAATACACATTTGGTAATGATGAAGAACCCCATACAACTTGAATCTCAATTCATCTATGTTCAGTATGCTAAAATAGTTAGAAAAGTAAACAACTAACCAATTCTATTCCATCTTGCTACCTTCAAAACTCGAAAAGTTTCCTGAATGTTTTCATAAAATATATTGATTCTTTGAAAAGGGCAAAAAATAAATTGAAATTTAAATAGGCACAATGAACAGAAGTTGCCTCACCTTGAAACACAAAGGGTCTTGGGGTCCAAGTTTAATCACCAGTTGTTATGAAAAGGTTTCATGCTATTCTCAAGCAAATTGAACCGTGTTCGAAGATCGAGATTGAGAGTTGTAAAAGTAAATGGATTCTTTGATCAGCTCATCAAATGCTTATGGTTGGTTTAAATTTAAGAACAAATCGTGAAGATGCCCCACTGATGAAAACGATGAAAGAGTTGAAAAGAACTCTCTGATGTTGATTAAATGTTTCCTCCATCCCCTACCCTCTCCCTGATTCCTATCTGACGGAGGTAATTTTAGGCACTCAGGACATCACAGTAAGTCAAGCCAAGCCAGTCAGTCAGTCAAGTAAAGAGAGAAATAGGATCGTGAGAGAAAGTAAAAGTAAGATGAAGATTCGGCTTGAAAGAAATCCTTAGAAATCTGATTACACAAGCACCCTCTCACCCAACCAACGAACCAAGTATTTAGATTGAAAGTATACACCACATAGTCAGTCCATTTTTATTACGATACATCCAGGCTAATATAATACAACCTCCTCCAGCAATACATCCATCCAGGTAAAGGGAGAGAGACCCACATGAGAATGGTAAAGAAAAAGTAGTCAGTCGTTCCTTTTTTTACTTTCTTTTAGCTCTCCTTCTATTCTACATAGATAGTAAGTAAAAGGTAGGAAGAAGGAGTATTATTATTATTATTATAGACCCAAGAGACAAAAACGTTCAAAAGCTTAGAGTGAAGTAAAATTTCCAACAAGGTTAGCTAAGCTAAAAATGAGATGACATGAAAGGCTTTGATATTTATGTGTATAAGACGTTTTGCGTATAAAATTGAAGAGTAGACTTAAGAAAGCAGTTGTGAATCTCCCAGAGATTAGAGAGTTTAAGCTAAAATTCAGTTCAGGTGGCGTCATTAGTTTTAGTTTAGAATTTCCCTGCATTAACCCCCTGGTAGTGCCGTTTTCTAGATCAAAGGTGAAGAGATAAGGAAAGTATAAGCTTTTTATTTTCAGATGAAGTCCCGAAGCAAGGCATGAAATGATACCGATGAAGGAATGATAAACTATAAAGAGTTATAAAGATGAACATATTATTATAGTATGTAATTTCTATTAGTCGTTTAGTTCAGTTGGTAAACAGGAGTTCTTTAACCAGTCCAGGTTGCATGTACAAGACATGCACATTTAGGCCACAAGTACTGACTGAATGAATGACTCTTATGTTAAAACGCCATAAGGAATAACTCATGATCACATTGAGAAGAGTGAAAAGGGTACAAAACCCATACATCCGTCCTCGTCTGTCTAACGGTAAAGAGAAAATTCAGAGAGAAAGCCAGGGAGCAAAAGGAAAAAGTTAGCTACTATTCAAAATTGCTGGCTCTCTTTTCTGTGGTAGTGCCAAGAGCACATATCCATCCATCTGTATGTACGTACTTGCGCCGGTCGTCAGGCTCAGGGTAGACAGTCCTTCTACTAGTAGGGAAATTGCAATCGAAACTTTTGAAGATGTGACTAAAGGGAAAGCAGTGGTGCTGACTGAGTGCTGAGTACTAGTCGATCACAACTCACAACGTTGGAAAGGTGTACACGAGCGTTCTTGTGTGACTGGGAACAACACTTGTACACAATTCTCACAGAATTATTACCCCTTTCAATACATGACAAGAGTAAGTGTTGACGTAAACTCTGGGACAAGGTCTGGTTAGTGTACAAAAGCAACCTCTTCTAACATTGTAACGAAACCAGCAAAGTACTTTTGTTTCGAGTGTCAAACACACAGTTTGACACTTGTGTCAGTTCTATCCCCCACACAGCCGTTTCAATAGATAAGACAACAACAACAGGTCGTCCATCTAAGACATACCTGTTTAGCATCAATCTACCGGAACTATTTCCAGCCTTTCATTTCACTTACATTTCGACGTGAGTTATACTGTCTTGCCCCAACCGTTTCCTACCCGTCCGACCCAATTACCATATTTTACCTTCTTCAACCTTTCTCGTCTTAAAGTCTATTTCATGCATTCCTCCGACCTTTGATTCAACGATCAAATAAAAGTCAAAATAACTTCCAAATCATTAAATTTCGGAAAAAATCTTAACGTCTTGTACCTAGCGACAAACCACTTTCAAAGAAAGATAAAAAAATAGTTTTATTAGAAATTGAAAAATTGCTACTTGTACCTTTAAATTACTCGTTGTATAAACTAACCAGACTTCAGTAAATCGATTTAAAGATGACTCAAAAATAATTTTCCAACTGGAAACAAACGATATTCAAATCTTTTTCCACTACGGAGAAATAATTTAGCCCACACTGTTATTTGTCTTTGATATCATTACAAAAGACTTTACTAAACCGAAACTCAAGCTATAATTCACATCTAACTTATTTATCTTGTCCTTTGACAACGAAAGCGTTTTATTCCACCGCAAATTACTTATATTCTTCTTGTGTTCTCAATGTAATGTGCAGATGGTTGTTTTTTTCTCTACTACAAATGAGAGTAGATTATTGAATTGACTGAATACACCTTCGTCTACGCTTAGTCTTTTCATAGCATTAATATTAATACACCACCTTGACAAAGACTTCTATTATATTTTGATGTGAGACATTATAACATATTGTAGATAACTTTCAAATCCATCCGTCTGTCTGTGCACAAAATATAAAAAGTATATAATTTTCATCCTGAAAAGAAAACAAATTAAGAAACTACCAATCAAATAGTGAGAAAAACACAGAGTCAAATATTTTTCTCATCTCTGATAAGAGCTACATCTAAAACTTGTATGAGAAAAAAAGCAAAGTTCTTCCATTAAACAAAGTAAAGAAAAAATTGACAACACGATAGTAGTACATACCCTGGGGTAAAAGTTATACAACTGAATGAACAGTGGACTCTCATCTTTTCTCCAGATGGACTTTCTCCAATATAAGAGCAAGCAAGAGTTTCACCTTTGCAACTAATACTTTTTAGCCTGTGAGAGAAAGTAAGAGTTCCAGTTCAGAATGGATACTTCGTACAAGAAGAGTGTGGTACAGGGGAATACTAATACTGACTGGTAATAAGTAACCCTCCCTATCTCATGCTCCCTGATACCGTTCTTATATCATCGGAGAGTAGGAAGATCATCATCAGAATATCATTAGGTATCTGTTGAGTTGGATGGACTGATCAGATATTATTCTATCCATTGGTTGAACCTGCGAGAAATGAGCTTTCTTCCCGAACTCAGTACTACATCTTTCTGTCTTCATCTCATTTTTGCACTCAGATTCGCTATATCTTCCTCTGCCCGATTCGTGAGTATCTGTAAATCTGAGTGACTTAAATTATTGAGTTGTGCTCTGACTCCCGTCAGTCTTCTGTGGGATCTCCTGACCATTTCTACTAATACTGGACTGGGGATACCATTCCATCTCGCACAATAATAATATCTACTTTATGAGGATACAAACAAAGGATTAAGTGACAGAGTATTATTTTTAGTCGCTCTGTCTCAAATTATCTGGCAAATATTTTCTTCTCTTAGAGTTTCTTAAAACCCACGAGGATTGACTCACTCACTAATACCTGTCTGATTGTGATATTACTTGATGAGATTATTCTGAATCTCTGGTTGTTTAGAACTACTTTCGAGAAGTTGTTCCTATTTATTTTGTGATAATAATAGAGAAACATTAGATAGAGGTTAGAGAATATATAGTTTGTGTTTGTATGTATTAATTACAAAGCAGAGTAAAAAAGAAAGTATATTTGGGAAATGTAATGTGACTCTTTATTTGCAACATAATCAAAAGAAGACAACTTTCCCCCTTAAGGAATTGAAAGAGACAAGTTGCTCTGGAAAGTATGTACGCAAGCGAGAAAAATCGGGAAAATTATACACCAGAACATTTCCTTGTTAAAGAAAGTTTTCTCTTTCGAGATAAAACCAACGGTTTCACAAGTTTCAGTGACACTTTTAGTGCTATCAAGATAGAAAATCAACGCAGTGCAGAGTCGTTTATAAATAATTAAAAGCGTGCACAAGTCACATCGGTACTATAAATATATTTCACACTTGAGTACACCAGAAGCTATAACTGCTTATTATTACTTACTTATATAAAACAAATAGTAAAGGAGTACCTGATAAAAGTCGAGCACTTACATACTGCAAGAGGTAACAACCTTACTTAAGGTTCGTGTCTTCCTGGGGATTAAGTAGATGCACAGGTAAGTCATATACATAAATAAGTGGGTACAAACGGAAAATAAATGTTGAGTTCAATGTGTGGAAACTTTCATGTTTAAAATCGATCTGTGAAACCTTGACTCATGCAATCTAGTCTAATAATTTACCTTTCCATCGTTTCTATTAAACTTACTTTTGCAGAGATTTTGTTTTCCCTTCATGCTTCATGCATATTTGTACTTGTAGACCTTTATGAAATAATTGCTTATTTTATCTCTAGTATGTCTACCTAGTCATTCCAAACTTTCCCATGATAATATGTTATTCGCCTTGGTTTATTACCTCTCTTTCATCTCTTTGTTTGCTCAAAATACACAATCGCATATAGTATTTCCTAAGTGTTTGAACATTATTATTATTATTGCTCTGGTCATCCCGTAACTCGTAAAAATCAATGCATAATGACTAATTACTAAAAGTCAGAGTATGTGCAAATACACAACTAACGACGTGTGTAAATACATTAATATCAGTCATAAGCGTTTGAAGAGTAAAGAAATGGAAATAACAAGCTAAAAATTACGTCAATTAATTGTGTTGAATCATCTGCTAATGTTTAAAAACTTGCATTTGGAGAGAAGCAATCTCACTAAAGTAAATTCCTTGCATTAAAGAACTTCATGAACCAGGAACACATTTTGTAATTCACCTTTTAAAAATCACAACCCCTCTGAATAAAGCTTTCACTTCTAATAACTGACTAACCATGCAGAAAATAAGTAAATGTAAAGCATACAAATGGAAAATACGTTTTGCTGGTATTTTAAAAGTTTAAAATTTTCCAGATTTCTCTATGCATAATTTCTTTACATTACTTGCTTATTAGTTATTTGTTCACCGTGTATTGTTAAATAATTTCGTGATTTTGTATTGTATAGTTGTTTTGAATGCGTAATAATAGTTTTTATCAAAATTACATATATTTTCTATTTTATATAAAAAGACATCTTATTAGCTCTTAATTCATGAAATACGATACTTTTTAACTAAAAAGATAATACTCCCTTTTAATATAATAACAAGTCTATTTGCTCTTTGGTTAGGTAAGTTATAAAATAAATCACAATAAATAGTTATAAAATAAGAATGAAATAATAATACGATGTTGACGATGTATAAAACTCAATTTTTTCGTGTTATTTTTCTCCTTTGTAAATTTTCTCCATTCTTTACTCTTCGATGGATTTAATTTCATTCTGTGAAAGTACACGACCGCTAGACTAAACTCCAAGGTGAAATACAACAAACATGAGAACGAAGTGAAGGATTTCAGGTACTAACAATCTCTCTCTCTCTCTCGAATGGAATATTCCACGTTTGTCAGTCACAAGGGCATAGTGAAACCTTGTTAAGATTCAACATAAGGGGAATGAAAGCTATGCATGCAAGCTACAATAAATTAAAGGGCGTATTATTAATAGATGAGCATTTTCAAAGAGATTCATTCCCAAAATTATGAAGAATTCAAGAAAACCAAGAAATCTTTTCAGTACAAGAGGAAAGGAAGTGAGTAAATGTTTTGATGCCATGAGGACAAATATATATATATTTATTTCTGTTATGGTACCCAGAATGCAGATGTATGTTTTCCTTATATAGTATACAGAGAATAGATTGAATGTTAGACAAATTCAGCCCTGATGATGTTGAAAGAAAAGGTAGAAAGGTAAAGGTAGAAAGGGTTATAGAATTTACTTAGAGAGGAAATAGCTCGTTCTCCAATTTCGGAAATCCTTTTCCCTCTTTTTACATTTCTCAAGACAGAGTTGATGAGTTCTTGAAAAAACGAAAACGGAAGTTTCCCGAAAAAAATACCTTACAGAGAGATAAGAGGAAGAGAGAGAAGGTATCTTGGGATTGAATGAAAATTTAGGTACCTATAAACCTGTTAGGTTGTGAAGAGAGTAAAGTCGACTAGTTATAGAAATACATGTGTTTAGGTACTTTCTCTCTTCTAAGAATAAAGCCCATCTGCAAGAGAAATTGTACACATCCTCGTTGCTCTTAAGTGAGCATCATGAATAATAAAATGAATGATAAAACTATTCTAAGACGACGGAAGTATTCCATAGGGGAAGTGTGTTGTTCCTTGAGATGTTCTTCTAGTGAGAAATCAATTATCGATCTTGAATATATAGTTATGCAACCACGCAGGTTTTAGATACATTCGAGAGACTTAAGATGCCCCAAATTGATCTCGGTAATGTCATTAGATTTATAAGTCAAAGAGAGAGAGAGAGAGAGAGAGAGAGAAAGATAAGATATCAAGTAAGTAAAGCTGGAAGAAATTAAATAAAATAAAGACTTTTTCGTTCCTCTATACGCGCAGCAGTATTGAATTTATTGTCATTTTATAAATGTATGATCTATAAAAAGTTATTACTTTCAAGGGGCGATGGGTGTGGGCGTTGAGTTTTTTTATCTCTACTCTAATACATTTCAAAAACTACTACAAACTACACCACCCTACCCTTATAAATACTACGAGTACGTTCGTTGAAATGATTTGATGAGAGTTTAAGAGAAAGTCGGTCAAAGAAAAGGTGGAAATTTACCCTTTTCCCTTTCACTTCATAGTGACGAGTAGATCAGATTGAAATCAAGGATAAAGATCAGCAAGCAAGCAGTTTGTATCACAGTGCAGTGGTGTGTATATATTATACCATAATAGTATAATAACTAAAGATAAGAGGAGCATCTGATTAAATTGACTCTAGTGTGACCTACGGCTGGAAATTTATCCTTCAGACAGATTCAACATTCATATCGCACGCAAGAGGCGAAATACAGAAACTGGTTGGAGTAAAAGATTGAACAGATTTATTGCTCAGCTCTTGACATCCTTTTTTATTTCCTCTTATTTAATGGCTGGAAACCATGCATGAATGAGTGAATGAATATATGGGGCACCCACAACTGCAACTTTCCAACCCATCATCTCTTTTTTCTGAACAACCTGTTGTCCTATTCACAACTTATACAACACAACTCTCATCCCTCCGTGGGGTTTGGTTGTGGACTTAAAGCACTGCTCCTTCAATGTAGTAGAAGAGCATTGAAGAAATACATTATCTGTTGATGGTCAAGTGACTCAATAAACTTTTTATTATCTCCCTCTCCATGCAGCCTTTCTTTCAGATAGACAGAAAAAAGGAATACCTTAATAATTTTCCCTGAATATGTCTGTAAGAAGCAAGTAGCAAGCTACTTTTCTTCTTAGGAGATAACCTTGTTGCATTATTCGAATTCTCTAGCGACGCGAGACCGAGACAGACAGATGCATGTTTCTCCTATTTTTTTTATTACATTTCAGGTACTTTCTCTGCCAGATTTACCTTTCTTTGCTATTTTTTTCTGTTGTGACTTATCTTCAGTAGTTAAAGTTGGATGGAGAGGTAAGAGTAGGTAATATACAGGGAGTTTGCATTGGTAGGTATGAGTATGAATGGATGGGTGATTTTGACTTTCTTTATTCTCCTCTGAATGATGTTATGGCTGCTACTTACTTAGTGAAAGATAAAGTTTAGTTTACCTTTACTTTATACCTACAATCATGCATTCAACATTGGGACATTGTAACGTTGTATGTATCACATCATCTTTAACAAAGTAAATACAACACTGTCCAACACTCCAAGATGGAGTAGCTTTAGAATTTTCACTGAAAAAATTAGGCATACGATTCTCTTTGAAAACTTTCCGGAGAGTGACGCATTTGAAAAAAAAGATCGATTTCAAAAGAGAAATAGAATGAAGAAGCGTTCGTGTCGTTGAAAAATGGCTCTTTGTTTAGATCTTTCTTTTTCATTGTCATCCCATGCATTAATTCTCTAACGTTAAGGAGGAGTCGGTTGAGAAAGTATTTCTTCTTACAAAGAAGAAGAATGCCACTTTAGTAGTAAGCTGAAAGGTACACAACGTGTTGCACATGAAAAATGAGAACATTTCGGTTTCGTTCTGATGATATTGAACTTTTCTCTTAAGGGTTATTTACTACTGTTCGCATACCTTTTAAAAAGTTTGATAATGAATGGCAAAATTCAATTGTAGCTTTATACAAGTTAAGTAAGATGGATAAAAGAAATTAAGAGTTTTTTTTGTATTGAGTGGATAAAGAAAGTAAGGGGTGTTTTTGTAAGCCTTTGAATACGATTGAGTAATTCAGATTTACTTTGTTTGATGACAAGGCGTGATAACTGAAATAGACTTTTGTATGCAATAGATATTCTTATGTTGCTAACTTTTAAAGTTTCGTAAGAGATCTATACAAAAAATAAGTGTTTCGTCAACAACATTTGACCTTAGAAAACACGCTTGAAATTATTATTCTCATGAGAAACTTACAAATGCGTGTATACCTTTGCCTTATTTGTAGGGATTAGGTATTACTTCACTATTAGCCTTTACTACCTTAGAAACTTGGATTAAGTCCTTTTTAGAGTTAATTTGTTAGGAACACTCGCTCACTCCCTAATAAGTTTCACTTACTTGATATAAAGTTAGAGAAAGTTGGAAAGATTTAACACACCTAGTTTACCCTATTGCCTAAAGATATTCTACGAATTCGGGGATATTAAAATGTTTTGAAATTTCTCTGTCCTTGTTGCGGCTTCTTTTATGTCTTCGTTGTACACGCGAGAATTATGTTAAAACTTTAATTTTAAGCCTTGAAACTATTCAAGAATAAGTTTAATTTAATTAAACATCAAATGATCCTCTAGGCAAATGAGGCTAGATGAACTTTATGCTTTCTTAATTATCTGCTGTAATAGATAATTTTTAATGGAATTAAGAGTTAAGAGCATTTACATTTGTAAAAAAAATTATAATTTTACATTTGTAAGAAAAAAGAAGAGCATCATTCTGCAATTGAGTACAAAGTTCAACGGGGAAACACAACATAAATGGTTCTCATGTTTCTAGCTAAGTTCGAGAAGAGTTAGGTTACGGGTTTTACTTGATCCTGGGATTCAAGTAGGTAACACTGCATGTTTCATGCCAAGGGACGTTTACATCATGGGAGCAATTGTCTTCTCCATTGATTGAATTTTTTATTACCTGTAATTTAACGACCTTCAAACTTACCTTACTTAAATATCTGCTACAGATGTACAATTTTGTGAAGTCAATTGTATGTGAAAAGGAAAATAACCAAAGGTCAATAACACATTAGACAAAACAAAATGTTTTACCATTATGTGAGTTTCGATAAGATAATCATCATAGGTTGAATGGGCACATTAAAATCAATGAACTTTGTTTAGTCTACAAAAACCGTTTTTTATCTGTGAAACTGAATAAACTAGATATTACGAAAGGTTAGATAAATTGGTATACTTAAAATACAATGTAAAAGCATAATGAGACCAAAAAATATAATATTAATATATTTTTTTATTGAAACATTTTAAATGCTTTTTTAATGACTAATATTACAGAAAAACTTAATACGATTGAAAACTGTAAGACTTAAAATAAGGTGAGATGGACTTTTGCAAACAATAGTGAAGGTGCAACGATAAATTGCACTATAATTACTATAATTGTAAGATGCTTTAATATACATGGGTTATTATAAATTTAGAATATTAACAACAACAATATATATGGGTTTATTTTAATTGGGCTATTAAAATCATTTAAATTAATACTAGATAGAAACTCCGTTTCTCCTTGCTCAGGTGTACTAAGGAATTAAGGAACTAGTCTTGAGTCCTTAAGTCTTGACTAAACTTCAAAATATTGGCTAATTATACAGCCCAGTTATATTTTCTAAGTGGATTTTTAAAGAAAAAAAAATTTTCTCTAGAAAACAACTTAAAGTGAAAGTGAGATTAGTCAAATTAACAAATTAATCCTGACTGGAATGTTTTTTAATAACATACCTAATTGGAAATTGTAATCCGCTTTGAAATTGAAAACCCTTTAAGACCCCTCTGTAAATTACAGATAAACATGGCTCATCATAACATTAAAATTAGAAATGAAAAATGTTTGAAGTAGTTTCCCTTCAAGTCATCAATACTATACGATGTACCCGAAACATGAAAGAAAAAACCTGGAATGAATAAAATGAAGTTCAAGTGAAATTAGAAAACAAGAGTCTGAATACTTTATACACTTTATTCCATTAATTATGTCCAATTTTGTTTTGAACAGCGTTGAATAGGATTAAGGAAAGAATACAGAGGATAAAAAACTATTCAAAGGGAATATATTAGATATTATTGAAACAATGGCTGGAAACTGATCGCTCAACCTTTCTTCTTCGCAGCCACTTAAAAGTGTACTTTGTACATCCTAAGTGGTACGCAAACTGCCTTTATATACTCATTCCTCGTACGCCTATAGTTGATCCCTGGCTAAAACTGTAGGGGAAAAATACGACCGAGTAAATTTTCTAAAAACCAGGGTGGCTTAAACGGAAGTGGAGATGAAGTCATATACAAGTAATATTATAACACGTTTAAATCTATTGAAAGCCTTCTTAAAAAAGGAAATCGCGAGCTAACTCACTATATTCTAATTTGATGTATCCTTTTCCTTTTTTGCAAACTTCTAATGGAATTTTTTTATCATGAATAATTCAGATCGGAGATGAAATCACTTATACGAGCACTTTCATTACTACTCCGTGTATTTCAATTTGTTATAGTCTTTCTCGTCAAAAGTAGATGATCGAAGAAAATAGGTAGTTTTACGCTGTACGATGTGTATTTTAGAAGAGAAATATCTAGTGCTTATTATTTGTACAACAAAATTTACGATAGAATTATTCAGAGAATAAGTAATATATAATATTACTTATTCTCTGGAATTATAAACTTATGACTGTAGCATTTTCATGTTTAAGCCAGATCATTTTTTATAATTTTTGTTCCTCCGTTTCCCCAATGAGTTGAATCGAAAGACTAAATAAGTAAGTAGTAGGAAACTGAGACAAGCGGAAATATTACGTACGTGACTGTAAAGGTCAAGTCACAAAAAATAAAAAAAAAACCAAAGTGATGTTAGAAATTACCCTAGTAACAATTTTTCTGTGGGCCCGATCGGGTAAAGAGGAGTCGTTTGAGTATGGCCCAGTTGGGGTTTTGTCCTCCGGGGAAGCTGTGGTCCGGACATTAGGTAAACATATGATATCCCTACATGGCCCTTGTTAGTTCCCAGCACTAATTTCAAAGGACACTAAACTGGGCCAAGCGAGGCACACTTAGGGAACCGCAGTGACACCGAACATGGCCCCAAAAAATTCTTGTCCGGTTGCTTTAGGGGGGGAAACTAGGATAATATTTTATCCAGAATATGCCCTTGATTGATTCCTACTGCTTGTTTGTCTGGGCCACCTCTGGTATTTTTATGGCTCATTTAGGGTATTCTTATGCAAATAATACACTTAAAAATAAATTTCACAAACAATTTATTCGTGAATATTATGTACCATAGGTATACAAAAATACTTATCGTTAGATATAGGAATAAGTACACATTTTCGGATAACATTTTTAAGAGAAATTAATTCAGTA
>JAQFZZ010000269.1:0-22793 GCA_034696405.1 Isotoma caerulea | reverse complement strand
CATGCCGATGCCACACTCCAAAAAAATTCCTTGACCCCATATTATTAATTTTTGAGAAAAAGTTATCTTCAAAGACAAACTTAAACTTACATAGAAAACATGAGAATAGGAAAGAAAGGATCATGTTTTCATTAAAAGATTCGAGTGTACGAATCAGTGCAGAAAAACAAAAGAATTTTCTCTACTATAAAGATTCAAAAGGAGAGTTCTACCTTATACAATCGCTCCTGGCTGTTTACACCGATCAACTGAATGCATGAGGTATGTTAAATAGGTATGGCAGATGCTATTACGAAATACTGTGATGTATGGTGTGGTAGGTAGATAGTATGGAGAAAGCAGAAAGGTTAGATTCAGTAAAGAAAGTTGAAGATCCTTGAAGGTAAAATAGAAAGTCAACTGAATGGATAGAGGGATTGATCTTGTCTACATAATTCGACTCCAAAGACCGTTTTACCACGATCTATCTACATATTACAGAGTACACAGTGTGCATTCCATAAGATGATGATACTCGCTCAATAAGCTATTCATGCAATCTAAGCAAGAACAAATATGTATACACTTACTTATACATATAGTGTGTATTCCCTCTATTTCTATCGGTATAAAGGACGAGAGTCAAGTCAACCCTGATCTTTTACAAAGTCACTTCTGGTACAAAGGATCAATCTCTTTAAACAAGGGGACATCCATTTCACAGTCGATTCAAATGTAATATATAAACCTTCCGTGCATTCATTCATCCTAAGACTTAAAGAAAACAAGGCTATGATGATTACAGTGCAAAGCGTTTTCGAATGTGACAAACCTTCCAAATAACCTACACGAGAGAGAGAGTTTTGTTATGTAAAGGGTCATAGGGATTGTGGATTGTGATGATAATCTTTGATACAGTCTGTTTTCAAATACAAAAAAGAAATACTCTTGAACTCTTGATGTATTTCTCTCTCCTAAAATGCATTCCTATTCTTATTGTGTGTAGCCCATAATCAAAGGTTTCCTTTCAGACATTAGACAATTCAACAATGAAGTGTTTTCTTTAGCTCTTTCAGGAGAAAGTCGAACTTTCTCTTCTGCACTTTCACAGTCTAAGTATTCGACCTATATTTTATATTAGGTGAAATTTATACACGTAATATAATATGTAGAGGAGAAAGTGAGACAGGCATGGTATATATAATAGGGTAGTTGCGGAGGGTCATTGTGAAAAGTGTAGTAAGACGTGAATGAATAGCCAGAGTAATATATAACGATACTGGTGGAGATAATAATATATTCTATTCTATATTATATCCAATTCATCGTGCATCACATAAATTGGTGGTGCACACTCAGTCAGGAACATTCACCATTATTTTCTATTATGCGAGAATAGCTGAAGTACCTTTGAGAAACACATGCGGCAGGTAAGACTTGTTAGGTAGGTTGTAGGTGAGTGAGGTAATAGCTTGTAGGTACTTTCTCGTAGGGCTACTAGCTAGGTAGATTCTACAAGGTAGTTCAAGAATCTCATAAAATTGTGAAAAAATTCTTATAACTCTATATAGAGCCTTTGACACATTCATGAATTATTCAAGGATTCTCTGGAGAAACTAACTCATCCCTTTTTCTCTTCTTCGTGGTGGTAGCTTTCCCTTTGCCAATATATGAGAGAAAGTGTAGTTGTACACTGTGGTCTGGCCTGGTAGTGGTGGCTCTTTCTCATGGAAAATCACATATATCACTGATGGAAAATCTCCATCGTGTCATCTCACCAGCTTTCCTTGTTCTCCTCTAATATTATCCTCCACTTTTTTCTAATAATGTATGTGTGTATCCTATTTTATCATCTGAGAGTTGAACTATCTACATACCAGCAGAAGGCCTATCATAATAATAAAATATATAGAATATTTCATTGAGATTCTATTCTACCTTTGAGATACAAAACTCCTTCTGTTTCTTTCTACCATGGAGGAAAATATGCCAAGGGCTCTCTTATTTTTACCTCTGTATGCTTTAAAGGTTAAATTTTATGCTATTTGAGCAAAACTCTTAAGACTACATTGCATACAGTACTACCTATTTCTCGTTTTTTACGTTTTGTAAAATTGGTAAAGAAGTTTTATTCAATTTAGTTAAGTTAAGAATTTATCACACTTAATTTTCTGATGTATTTTTAAGTGCACGACGATATATTAAATTTAACTAGAATTAATACTTTAATTATGAAATTAGGTCGTATTAGGCAAAAACTTTTTAATTATTTTTAAACTAAAACTAACTTCTTAATGCTGCTTAAAAGTAGTCAATTACTTTCAAATTTTGTAAATCTTTTAGGTAGAATCGGAAGTGACGTTATTAATGTCCATTGCCCACCCACTGTGTATCGATTAGGCAATATTGAAGAGACAGAGAAGCTTTAAACCTTTGAAATTAATATGTAATCAAAAGCTTGAAACTTGCACAAGGAGTTTCTATAATCTTCGAGGTTGTTTTTCAGCAAGGTAATTATTTTAAACTTAAGCCTAGACGAAGACGACAATAAGTAATAAGAAAATCTGACATCACCCACGCTACGCTCTTTGAAATATCCGTCTATTTAAAGATCTCCCTGAGCTAATTTCCAAGCTCAGAAATGCCTTTGATTCATATAAGAATCTATCAGAGACTTTAATTAATATTTAGTAAAGTACTCAATCTTATAAAGATCTTATGTAGAGAGAAAGCCGGTGCTTCTGTTCTCAGTTTTAATCTTTAGTTCTAAAGCCAGGGAAAATTCTAAAAGTTGATGCATCTAGGTAGGATTTTATGTTTATAAAATAAGCTGTCTATAAATATATAAGATTTTAAAATTAATAACCAATTTAGTTTGCCCACAAGCAGTTTTTCATCTATTCTTAAAAGATAATATGGAGAAATAAGCTTAAATTTATTTAACAACAAGTCAATAAAATCCTTTACTTCCCATTTATAAGATTAGCCGGAAGGACCAGCGTGCATTTCATAATTTAGTCGGATTATAAATACACAAGGTGCACCCAATGTAAAAGAAGTATATACTATTTAATTCCCCGATAAACCCATTGGTACCTACAGGTAAAGGCAATTACTTCAGTTAGTTTAATAGACGAGATTTTTCTTCATTTTCTCTTTGGAGGAACCTCAGGCTTAGTTTCCAAGAAAGACTGAGAAGCTGAAGCTGCCCTGGGAAAGTATGATAAAGAGAAGTCGAGCGCACCGTCCAGAATACAAAGTGCCAAACTAGTGCTTTCACCAAGCCGTAAACCAATTAGGGTAAATTTTCATTTAATAAACTGAAAAATAAGTCTTTCTCACCTCTTCAACAGAATTTATCTTCTTTGTTGGAACTTTTGTTTGCAGAACTTTACATCATATTTTATATAACCGAAAGTAAGAGTAGGTAGCTAAACTATACCTGTATTTTAAATATTTAAAAGCGGTATTTATTGGTAAACACTTCTGGCAGGGACGTTGAAGTTGAAGGCACGAAATAAAATAAAATAAGAAGTGAAAGGTTTATCTTTTATTCTGAAAAAACAAATTGACATTACTTTTCACTCCTAAAAGTCACGGATGATGTTTAGTGAATTTTGTATCTCGAAATATAAAATTGTTTACGAAAATTGAAATATGGTAAAGAATGCTTATTGTAACCGATTGGGGTTGGTTTTAAGGGCTTATCGTTTTGTACGATTGAAGCGTTCTAAATTTTTTATTCTCTTGTGTTTACGCACTGCACGATATGATCAGCAGTAGGAAAGACAGAAAAGTAATAAGTATTTCATGTCTTTGAGGTAAAATAAAGAAATAGCTTCGCAGTTGGGAAAACTTGTTCCAGGCTTTACTAAAAGATTTACTAAGTTCTTTCTCGTACAGTGATGAAGATGTGCATATACAAGGGAAGAAAGCCCAAGGTCAAAAAATAAGTTGTCAGTTTCCATTATTTTTATTTTCCCAGTGAAGAAATATTTTTTATTCCGTCTGAGATTTGCAATCAAATTAAAAGTGAATGTGTGGGTGGATGGGTGTCTTTTCCTCCAGGTTTAAACCAAACCTTCGCTACCCCTACTCCTTACATATACCATCATATCTCCCACTCGTATATCTTACGCATCGTGTCATCTCATCCACCTTGGAGGAAAAAATGGTAAAAACTAAAAATAAAGTGGTGAAAGTTGATCTTGATTCAATTGGCCTAGTGCAACACCACACACACTACCACTCGTAATTGATTTTGTTTGCTCAAACTTTTAGTTAAGCAATAAAAATTCACTCTTTAACCTTCCTACTCACCTTCTAATTTACGCAATTTCTCTTTTATATAAGAAACAGCCTAGGGCTTTTACTTTGTTACTGTCGTGAAAATAAATGGTTTTAATCTAAAAATAGCTTTGTGCTCCAATATGACTTACTTATAACTAATGAATTTAAAAGTTTAAAAGATTCAGTTTTCTGCACTCTCTACTCTCTATAATGAACTAATTGTACCAAAGAAAGAGAAAGTCTTTTGATGAAAAGTATTTGATCTGATCTGGAGTAAAAAGACACAGTTAGCATAATGCGTAAAACGTCGGGAATAAATCAGAGTCATGGATAAAGTTTGAAACAGGAGATAACTCCCATTTCACCAGTCACATGCATCATTAACGAGTGTCATTTTATGAGTCCCATGGCATCCCTAAATTTAACAATACAATCCTACCTTACCTCTAAAATAATAATAGATTATAAAATAGTACTCACTCCACCTTAGATGATGTGGAGATGGAAATAGGGAAATGAAATGCTTAGGGTTTTCCATTTGTCAATTCTATATTCTCGATCCCCTCTATTTCAACTCGTCCAACAAATCAGAGTCACAGAGGAAATCCCAAGCCTGAACTCTCTCTCTCTCTCTCTAAACATACGAATTGTAATGTAATCCACTCGAGGTAAATGTTTTCTATTGGCAATACTGAATAATAATGAATTTTATATAAGTAGATGGATTAGTTGTAGTTGTATTGTAAGGTGTACTGTACAGTACAACAGTGCAAATTTGATACTCGAAGCATTATTACAATTTCAGAGTGTAGAATTATACCCGATTGTATATAGATTGTACGTACAATAAGAATGGATTGTAATGCGGCTGTCACACTACTAATTTAAATTCTAGAGGCGAATGACAGCCAGACTGTACTAGACAATAATATATATGTAATGTAATATAATGTATAAGAAGAGGATGGACGATTTCCCATCCCTCTAAATGTAGGTTTTAATGGAAATTGAAGTTGAGCCTTGTTGTTTGTTGTTTTCCCTCTGTTGTGTAATACTATCCGCATTCCTCATTAATAAATGACTTACGAGAGATTCTCAAAAGAATGAAAATGGGAAATAGAATGGAAGGAGGAGTCCTTCTAGTGACTTCATGGGCATTTATGTCCTCATCATCACCATCAATATTAGACAAGTTGTACAACACTTTCACCCGCAACACTTACTTTTACTTGGACACTTAGCATAAAATACAGGGTGGAAATAGATGTTCTTTTCAAGCGTATTATGCAAATGAGGATGTCATAAGAATAGGAGTGGCAAGCAAGGCCAGGTCAGTATAGCATGGGAAGGAGGGTCAATGAGAATGAGACTGATTAAGTCTTCCAAATGTAGAAGTTTCAAACCAGCAATTAAGACAAAAAAAATGAATACTTGATTTATGAACGGGTATTAAGTACAAGGACAAGTGCATGTGTTTTCTTGGTATATTTAGGCACATGGGTTGATGGGGTTTTAGCTTAGCGGTGAAGTTGTACAATGTGGTCGCTTTACTAATGTTGACGATGGTAGAGTGGATGTGGCTTTCTGGAATTTGGGGAAAGCTAACGAGAAGGACAAGAACAACTCATCAAAATAATTGATACAAACGAAGCTAATAAAGGAGACCTCAGCGTTTTCATTTGATTCCTTGGTGGTCCCTCCACTGGGACAACTTTTCTCTCTCTCTTCTCTTTCTCCAACGCGAGTAATTTATGCTCGCCCAAGTATTTTTACAAGGGCTTTCTTAATTAATACAATCAACCAAGAAAGTCCCAGAAACCCTAAAGAGAAAGAGAGAGAAAGTATAAGAGTTTCGGGATAAGTAGGGTGGAAAAACTAGGAGGAATTAAGGGACATATTTTATTATATTTGTAAACCTTGTGTGAAATGTGTTCAATATACCCAATGAGGTTATTCTTATATTCTTGTGGAACAAGTGTGACTTTTTTTCTTTAATTTACAGCTGTTATCTTTATACTTTTGGAATGGTAGGTTGCACTTTTCTCTTGTAATTGGCTTTTATGAAAGAAACCACACTTAACACAGAAGTTCTTAATTGTTCTTGATTGTATTTGCAAGTTTTTAGCTCTTTTGTTTTTAAATTGTAAGTCGAAAAATGTATTTGGTATTTGGAGGTATTTGAGATTGGATTAAAAATCAAAATTTTAGATCGGGGATTAAAAAATGTCCTTGACAGGCATTAACTGCTTTTGCTTACTGGAGGAAAAAGAAAATATTATACGAGAGTTCATTTTTGAGCACGATGAGATTTTTTTCGCAATTGATTTAGAATATTTGACATGCAATTTATATATTTTACTTGACTAGTCCAAGCGTAATGATGAGGAAGAAGGAGGAAAAATCCGAGTGATTTTTTGTCTTCTTACATTTTTTACCATCTTGAGATTTTCTTGTTAACGAAGCTAGCTGCATTTGTGAAGGCTTTTCGGATTTAATGATATGAATAAATGAAGATTATATTAACCAAAATGAATACAAGTCGTTGCTGCTGAATTTTCAAAATGAGATGGCACAATGAGCGGATTTTTTTGCATTTATACTAATGAGGCTTTTATAATCCTAAGCCTAAGTCAGGATTTATTCCAAGAATGTTTTCTCATGGTAAAACAAAATTGGTTTTTTATCAACGTTTTTGCTTGTTGTATTTATGTGGGAGATTAAAAAAATGCTGTAGATTTTGAAGTATTTAAAACTTATTGGTGTGATTTAAGTTTTTATTAAAGTGAGAGTTTTAAGCCAAATTATTTTCTAAAATTCTTGTTGAAATTGATTTAATGTCGATATTTTTCCGGACAGACTTATATTTTTATCTTGATTCGCGCAAACGATTGGGCAAGAGCTTTGCTTTAACGAAAAGTCTAGCAGTGGTAAAGCTTTCAAGAAAAAAATAAAATGTCAACATCCAAAACACAAAATTTTACAAATAAACGAAAAAGATAAAATGTAAAAGTTCAATGAGAACTGAGAACGGTAAAGACTGAAAAAGCATCTGCAAAAGACTCACAAAAGATATAATGTGCATCCAACCTTCCTAAATGTTATCAGACTCAGCCACTTGCACAATTTAAAAGTTGTTCATCTGCGCATTTTCTTTAATGAATCAGTGAAGTCCGTACATTTATGCAAATTACAGAGGTAAGTAAACAATTTCAGGAGAAAGTTTTCAAATTTGCGTTCAAATGGTACAGAACTCTCAGTCAGTACATAACATTAGATAAGACAGTGTTTCACAAGTAATTTTATACCGCTTCTAACCTTATGGTTCCTTACTACTTTGTATACTAAGACTGCCTTACCTAATTTCAGCCCGACTGATTTCATTACCAATGCAAAAATTGCATCAAAATGTGGTAGATCTGATCAAAGTTGCTAAAGTTAACAGAAAAGTTTTTTATCTTCTTTTATCTAAGACAAACCTCGAGGAAAGTTTTTGCACTGACTGTAACCTTTCCAGAATAGTGAAAACAGTTTATAAGCTTTAGACAAATATTATACAATGTTTAACAAAGCAGTCAAAGCACTTGGTTTAGTTTATTTGCAGTCAGCCAGCAGTTTGTTTCAACTCTGTAAAAGTTAGGAAAAAAAGATGTAAGAAGTACTTCGAAAACAGTTGAGTGTGTTTACATACATTACAATAATAATGGGATGGAATTATTCTGCAAATATTAAAATAGTTACTTACAAAATAGATAAGTACAATTTCGTTGAAATATTATTAGAGTATTCATTTATTAGATGTGAAAGAAATATTATTAAAATGTAGTAAAAAAATAACTGGAAGACATTACATAAGTCATTTGAAGCCACAAATCTTAAATGTACTACGAAGCAGTATATAGTGGTAACTTTACCAAAGGAAAGATCAATGGGAGAAAGTCTGTTGTGTATTGTAAAGTAAAGTGTGGGCCTACATTGGCCTACATTGTATCTCGTATATGGAGCAAACCAATGGACGAGTTACAGTTCGAATAGTTGAAAGAGAATTTTCTTCTGTTGCTGCTGAATGTTAAAATAAAACAATGAATATAAATTGAGGGTAGAGACTTAATGACCCTCTTTCTTTGGCCTATATTATAAGGATAGAAGTTTCTTTCTTCTTTCCATATTGTATTTTAGATTATACGTAAGTAAAGGGGAAACCTGCATCCAAATAGAGATCATTTGCATAGAAACATTTCAACATTAAACATCTCCCTTGATGTTTATTATTACTGCGATGCCACGACTATCGGCCGTGTACTCCACATATTATTCCTTACATTGAGAAGGTTCTTTTTCCTATATATTGTATTGTATCATGTATTGCTCCTCATTGCATTGGATTGGCCTTATGCCCAGTTTCGTTTTCAGCTCGTTTCACATCTTCACCCAAATACAAGGAGAAGAGAGAGAGAGTCATTTTAATGGATGGGAATGCTCCTATCTGCATCTTCAAATGTATCATTATCTCCACTAAATAAAATGTTTAGAGAGGGGAGATAAGAAGTACAGGAAGGAAGAAATCTCCCTTCTGTGTCCTTCTTATTTTCTGATTTGCAAAAAAGAGGAAATGTGTAGTACATGCAAGGTTCTGGCTATTTCTCTGTTGCTTGCTTTAGCTTTCTACTTTTTTATTTTGTGGAATCTGTTTCATGATAGTCAAGCCGTAATAATAATAGGATGGAAAGTACCCAAGTAAATTTTGTTATGAATTACTGCATTAGTGGCTGCATGAAAATTCCAAATAACAGAAAATGTTGCCTTATATTCAGAATTTTTTTCAAGATTTACGTTAAAAAGGTGAAAAATCAAGTTAACTAGTGTCAATTTCAAATGCTAATTTCTCCAATGGTAAAACTGATAATTTTTGTACCTCTGACAGTTTAAGAGACTGAATGTTCTCCCCACCGGCAACATGGATTGCATTCCTGAACCCACTTTCACCCATCGTTATTTTTATTTTCTACTCTTAGCAATGCCTTATTTTATTACAAAGGTAGAATCCATGATCTTTTAACAATTTTCATTTCTGTTTATAATAAAGAAACATCCCAGCCAACATAAAAATTGATACGATACACATGGAGTAGAGTCCAGATTTCCAAACCAGTTGTTGGTCACTAACTCAGTTCGAGGTTGAGTAAATCTTGTCAGTTATTGTATGAAAGTATCTGTGGAGAAAGTAGCCCCACTGAATAAGCTAGTGTGTGGATAAATAAATTGAGGGAAAAAAGAGATGCATTTCCTATCTAGGCTGTCTTACTATTCTGGAAAATGTCTACATTACGAATCCTTCAGATGGACTGAAGCCAGCTATTTATTTGTTTGTGTTGCGCAGATATTTTTTGTTGTTCTCAAGAAGGAAGCAGCTTTGCTTTTTGCACTAATAAAATCTGGAAGTAGGAAAAGAAAAGTGTTTGTTGTACCCCAGCTGTAAGATGAGAATATATGAGTGCACTCTACTACTACAGAGGGGAAATTTTATATTTTCACTGAACTGGCAAATACTAGTAAAATGTAGTAGTAATGTCGTGTCCTTGTCCCTGCCTGCGTACTACCCAGCCAGACATATTGTTCTTTCTCCAGTGTAGTAGTAGTAGACATAATAGTAGCAGTATTTCCTAATGTCAACATAAAGCTTACTTTAAGACTAGCCAAATCTTCTCTGACACCCTTCAGAAATCTTATAATCTGAAAACTGCTGGATACTTCCTTTTGTCCGAGGCTTTTGTTTTTTCTCCCTGTCTGCTCTATTCTTTAAGTACGTGTCTCATTATTTGCTCTTTAGATCTACTTGTTTAGCTAAAAGGTTCCTCAATCTCGCGTGCATGTACACTACAAGTACATGACTTTTCTCTTTGGGCTTTTTTACCCTCAAATTTGACATTTTAGATCAAATATAAAAATGTGCAAAATGAATTAGATCAAACTCGACAATGTTTAGAGATCCTTGGAGGAATAAAAGAGGTAAAAATAGGTTAAAGAAACATTTTTTAATTTGCTGTAAATTGCATTGTAAATTTCCCAGTGGGTGAGTCAAGTGGGCAGAAATACCTATAATATGTTGTGGGTGGTCACTAATTTCAGCCATAAAGTGTACAAGACTTGGCACCCATTGAAGTTTGTTCTGTTTCTGAAACATTAAAAACTTGACCTTTAACCTATACCCTGGGTAGTAGTAATAAAAAACGATTAAAAAAATTAAAAGAACATTTCGTCAAAAGGAAATTAATTTCTGGTCTAATTGAAACTGCAAAGATAATAAGAAAATGAGTCAAGTGGTGCATGCTAAATTCAAAGGTATTTAATGAAAATCAGCGTCTATTAGTCGACAAGTAAGAAATTAAGTGGAAATGAGGTGAAGCCAAGCCAAGCCAGGAAAGGAAATGCAATAGGGGTTATTCTCAGAGAATGATACTGTTCAACTCTCATACTATTATGTTATGATGAGCTTGTGTAAACATAGAATTTAGTTTGTTGAGTGATAGTCTCCCTCCAAACTGCACTAACTGATGTCTCTTACAGCTTCCCCCTTCAACATATATATTATTATTACATTGTAAACATATTGGGGGATGCAGTCTAATGTAATGGAGTGTAGGTGGTTTCGTTTCGTTCTAAAAGCCTAGGAGTAATAGTGTTCCAAAGTTAAGCGTCCGTAGTGGTAGTGAAGTCATAAGTGGGTTTAACGGAGAGCCACAAGAGACTCACTGACTGACTTGAGTGTTTCAACGGATTTCCTATTCCTTTGTGCATCTAATCAGCCTCGGTCCCGTTTACCCAGCAAGACTTTCTCCATGACTTTCCACAAATATAGTAACTTTTCATACTGAGAGAGAGTCAAAGGAGACCTCAAAGTAAAACTCGAGCATAATCGCACTGTTGTTTGCTTTTGCCTTTGCCCTCTCTCCTCATTCCATTACTGTTAAAAGTTGGTTGGTTTGGCACATTCAACCATTATAGCTCGTAGTATGCATGGTTGTGCCTCAAAACCAGGGATAAAATTAATGGCCACTCTTACTACTCGAAATGCTTACAAAACAGCCAGAAATTATGCCCACAGTTTTGGATCTATAATCAAGTGGGAGATGAAAAATTAATAATTCTACGGACGAACTGACCCGGTACTCATACACTTCATTGTAAGTAAGTAGGCAGTGGGACAGTACAATGTTGCATGTAACATTTTTAATGTTACTCTGCAGAGAGAGAGGAAATAAGTACGTATTCTATGTAGGATATGATGACTAGTTTATTTCTAGCTAAGGATTGTGCACTAGATGTGCGGTGCAACTATGTTCGACCTAATTTTCTCCCCGAATAAAGTTGTTTTTACAAGTAGGAGGAAGTTTCGAAGCTCAATCATTACCAAAACTTTGTTTACGTGTGTTTCTATATCCAAATGTGTAGAATACATACACTTTCTGGAGGAAGATAACTACTTTGGTAAATTACCTTTGAATTAACCATTTATAAGGAGAGTGTAATTTAAGGAAATTGCCAGGAGTAGCGCAAAAGGTTTGCGGTTGCTTTGAAATTTTCTTTTTCGAACGTGCGTTTATGCGTGTGTTTGACTTTACTTTTTCTACTTGTACGAACTGACTGTCCGCATCAGTCATTCCGTGTATAAACGATTTTACAAGGTAGATGAAGGCTTAATAAATAATGATGGATGGAATGAACTATTAGCTCGGTAGCGTGGAAAAGTTAGTTCTTTTGCAAATGTCCTTGTCATCCCTTTTATTCTTAGATAAGGTAAGGGATTTGCAAATTACACTTTGTGCATGTGAACATTTACATCTGGCTTGATTAAATTAGACGTTCTGTTCTCTATTTATTTAAAACTTTGACCTACCTAGCATCATGTCATCTGCAGATGGATACTCCAATAGTTTTAAAGACATTGTTACAGTTGTATCCTTTATAATAACTACAAAAGCACTTTGACTTTATGTGGGTCAAGTTTCTAGGATAAAGTGTTTACCTGGCTCAGTTAATTTTTAAAGAAGTGCTAAGTATGAAACAACTTTTTAGAAAGTACCTTATATACAATATACTATACCTATAAATTTTGAATTTATAAGGATAAAAAATGACAAGTAAACTTGAATAATATTTACGCAGTGCAGTAAAGTACCCTTGTGGTTAATTCATTAAGGCAATAAAATTCGGCAGTTGTAACAATTTATTATTATAGGTACTTTTAATAGAGACTTTTAGTGCTCAGAGAAAGAGTTCTGCGTATAGAGTGTACCTTACTTGATTTTGTTTTCTTTGAAGAATCAATAAACTTATTTCTGGGTAGGGAAGGAATAAGAGAAGAGACCAAAAGGCGCTAATGATGGGGGCGGAAAAGGAAAAATTAGATACCTCCCTGATTCCACATGCAAAAACACCTTTCCTGAACTTCCAAGACGGAGCTCAATTAGCGATCAAGTTGCTAAATAAGGCTAAACCTCTGAGAATAAGGATGGAGTATTGTAAATGTAAAACTGAATAAATCAGAAATATGGAAAAGTTAGATAAAAAATAGGTGGAGGGGTGGATAAAATAGTGAAAATATGACTTCTATATTAACTTGTATTATTACTATTATAATTATTATTATTATTATTATTATTGAAAAGAGTTACTATAAATAAGTCTTCGAGGGTGAATAGAAATTTCATATATTTTTGAGTCACGGTAAACGTGTCGATATTTTGCGCAGATTGCTATTCATTAGTTGAGAGTTATTTTGTGAAAAGTCAAGATGACTCTATGGAAGGAACAAGTTGTTATAGAACATTGTAAAATTTCAAGTGTGGCCTTTACTACTTGTAAAATTCAATCTGGGGCTTTTACACAGTGAATAAAATACTCTTAACTCTATCCTCTTACTCTTTTATATTATGCTTTTTGAAAATTTATTGATAGACAAGTTTCTTGTATTTATATTAGAGAAAAGACTGTGCGTAGCATATTGTGGACTCTGACTGTGTGAAGAGGCTTCAACCTTTGAGACTTTGAGTTTTAAGTTGTGGGAATGGGAAAGTATATAGGAATAAAATAATACGAGTAAATAAAAGAAAGAATGAGGTAGAAATAGAGGAAGGAAGGATGGATGTGGAAGGTGGAGGATTTGTCGAGCCAAATCGTTGAAATCGTGATAAAGTGCCCATTTCCACATCAACCAAAGATCTCTTTAATAGGCGTCTATTGTGTTCTCCATAGATGGATAGAATTGATATCTTTTCACCCATTCTACTTACTTACTTTCAGTTACACTTTCAATACTCTATCGTAGAAGTAATTCAGGGATAAAATCTAACATCATCACAGTCCACCGGAAACCTAACAGACCTTTTCTGACTGTGTATAGTCAGTCAGTCAGTTCAGTTCTTCTTCTTTCTCCTTTGATTGTCTCCTTGTCACTCAGTCAGTCACTTCACAAAGTCAATGGGATTCAGAGAATTCTTACTGAGACTCTTTTAGTCATTTTGTCCACTTTCTCTATGTTACAGATCAAAGATTATTTTAGACTGGAAATGAAGCTTATTTTTACCTGTAAAAATATTCTGTTCTTTTTCAGACTTGCAATTATGAATCTTTAAGAACTTGGTAGTATATAAGAGGGTGTATTGTATTGTATGATTTATACTACTTTCTAATTCCTTATAGAGGTTCAATTTAACCCTAGAACCATATTTTGGGTCTAAAGTTAAGCTAAATGTTTTTTGTTGAGGTTAACCTCACAGGAATCAACGACGTGGATAAATGTCTCCAATTTAGCCTCGAATGTAATATTTCTGTCATTTCTCATTAAGGACTGCTAATCTTGGAGTAAATAAGGCTGCAGTTAAATCAAAATCTAGGAAAGGAAGTTGGAATCCCCTATGTGTAATACACAAACTGGGACTAACTAAACTATACATACCTAATATAAATACACTAAAAGGCCTAGAATAGAAGATAAGAGGAGTATATTTTTAGTGAGAAGAAAGCAGCTCAATGAGTTAGTAAGTCAGAGTCTGGATAAAATGTCTTTGCTCTTTAGTTCATTCCTTTTGATATTTTCTTGGATTTCCCGAGGGTTTCCGTTTCATTTAAGAGAGCAAAGTAGGTGGATGTCTTCTTGCTTGCAGAGAGGGTCACACAATTCCCTAACTATATACACACTGAAATGGTATGGTGGACTATAGTTATTCATACTACCCACACTGCTTTTTTATCCATACTCACCTTTCACCTCTCTACTTCCTTTCTTCTTACACCCTTTTCTTTTTCTTCCTCTATGTGTAATACTAATACGTAGGACGTATTAGCTTACACACAATAATAGAAGAATTCTAAGTAAAATCTTATCTCTTGCTGTCTCCTTGTATCCACATTATCTTTTCTAGAACGTCTACTACCTTTAAGGTAAAATGGTCCAACTGGTCTATGAAGTTTTTGGTATACACAGTTGGAGAAAGTGGAAGAGAAGGACAGGGGCAAATCTAGTTGCTGACACTAAGTTTTCCCCGTAAGCACAGCAATCGTCTCTCATTTTTCTCTCTTCTCTTCTTCCCTAAAGAAAGAGAGAAAGCAAGTGCTTTGGAGTCTAAATTCAATTTTGTCACTGCCCTTCCTTCTTCTTTTGCTTCTTACCCTTTTAGTCCTTAGCTTTTGACAAAAGCACCCCAAAACCTATCTCATCTCTTGTACCTTTGTCAAGATTTTTGTACTAGTAGAGAGAGCATCTAAAACTTAACGGCCTTGTATATGTACATACAAACTCATACATAATAATACATTTATAACCTGGGACAAGAATCCACTCCACTCATGTTCCACCTATGTATATATAGGTACTTTTATACAAGTGTAGTTTCTTTCAAGAGACGAAACTAAAATTACATAGTGGAGTAGGAAGGAGGTATGAGTTGTTCTTGGAAGTAATAGTGTAAAAGTAAAGGTAAAAGTCGTATTAGGAAAGGTGTCTCTCTTCAACTTTAGCCACGATGTCATGTAGCTGTACCAGTATGTCATGTCAGTCAGAGTAAAAGTAAAGTCGGAATAAATCCAGTAAAAGGTAACAAATTCGTATTCTTAAATACACAATGGACCAACCGTCCTTTCATTTCACACGTAGACATATAGACCACTACAACACAGAGCCAGCAAATGTCAAACCCATAAGTAGCAGAACAGACTCCAGTGAACTCTTTACAGATTTTTTCATCCTCCAATTCAATCTAAGATAAATTCCAACAGAGTATACCTCCAAAGGCTGTAATACATACGTGGAGTTTTTATTCTTAAAATATTCACCGCACGTTCCCTTCCCCATTGTTAAAAAGGACGGAAGGAACCAGAATGTACTGACTAAGGGAGAGAGAGAGGGAGACAAGACAGGGTGCTTTCGTCGGTATCTTGTAAAAGAACAGTAATATAATATTATATTATGAGGAAGGCCTAAGTACCTATGAGCATAACTATTGAGTAGTCTTACTATTTTATTCTATTCGATTCTATTATAAAAAAATATTGCTCACTCGACATTCATGCAGGGCTTTATTTTTTTACATCATAACTAACTACCCAACTTTCGACCAGATATTCATACTAAAAGCTCCAAGCTTAAACTCTTTATCTTGAAGAGTGGATGAGCTGTGTGAAACATAACTTGGCCAATTTTTAAGGAAATCATTCCAAATTACTCTTACATTTTTTTACAAGTGTATAGCCAATGCTATATTAAATGTGTATATTTAATAACTATACATCTTTATCACTTGATGTGCGGTTTGGTTAGTGTGCTTCACTTTTATATAAATATTATAAGGGGTAAATAGTATAGGCATAGGGAGAATGTGATGGTCTGTCTGCCTTTCCTTCCTTCCTTTTTCTCATCCTTTGGTGGTGTGTGGAATTCGGAGATGGGATTCCCCAGAGTGCCTCTCTCACGGTATTATTCTTTCCCTTATCTATGCTAACAAGTCGACCTACGTAGTGGTAATTCAATTGGAATCAAGTGCTACTACTTCTTCACTCTTACCTACCAACGATCACCCTTTGCTTTCTCTCCTTTAGACTTATTTCTGCAGTTTTTGAGTATAGAGCACGAACAGCAGTAGAAGATAATGAATTCATGCCCTTATTATTCCCTCACACTATTACTTCTAACTAGATACGTTACATAGACATTTTAATATACATTTGTATACATTACACAGACCAGGCCCATTCTAACAGTCAGTTACAGATGTACAACGACTGAAGGAAGAAAATTGTACAATTGTAAAAGGTAAAGGTACTTTCACTTTGTTAAACTATGGCAGTGGCACACAGCCGAAGAAAGTACACGTTTCTCTCTCAAGCGTTTTACTCAGTTAAGTTAGTACTACGCACATTTGCAAATTTTAAGTCCAAAAGGAGATAAAGAGAGGAAGAAGAGCTAAGTAGTTTTATTTGAAATATGTGAAGGCTACAATTTGAATTTATCTCTTGCAATTGCTACAATGAAATTCTCCCTTGTCATTTAATAAGGGGAGGTTTAGGTTTAAACTAGCGTAACTTTCGTAAGCACTGCACTGCGTGTGTAGGTTTGAATTGAATAGGCTCATCTCCATAATTTCCATTCAGCACCTGTCCAGCTTAACCACGTTGGAAATCATGAACTAAGAAAGTCACTTTGCTATTGTGTGCGTACACAGATTTTGCATTAGGTATACATAAATAAGGTCATTCTTCGGTTGGCAAAGTGGGAACTGGGAAGGTGAGTGGTTGAACTGATTTTAATTTTAACATTTCTATTACACAAGAATGAACCATTTGTGACTTTCTTTATGTTTTCATTAAGTACGTACTGTGCTAACATTGGAGGAATCCCCCGCATTTGATCCCACTCAAATTGAAAGTCATCGTACCATAAAAGGTCATGTTGTTTTTCCATGCAGTTAGTGAATCACATAATTGTCTTTGGTATTTATTTTGATTGAAATATACTTTTAACGTTGTAACAGAATCCTTTTGTTGGATGGAGGTAGGCGGTTGGAGTTGATTGAGGGGACTAGAAAATAAAATTAAAAAAGTGAATGTGGGAAATGACCTTGTTTACTTTTATAAAGCTGGAAATAGATTTCAACTAGATAGTTGACTTTTACTCACAGATGGATAACTTCTCATTTGTGAACTGAAGCATTATATAGGTCTACCTGTAATAAAAATAGGGATTTTTGCTTCCAGACACCAGAGAAAGAAACTAGAGACAATTAGACGATATGAGTTAAACGGAAGTAGGTAATATCAACATCAACTAACTATTATATTATAGAGATTCTACCCGCTTATTATTTTCTCTTACACCAACTACCCGGAGGAGAAAATGCAATCTGTCTGTTGGTGTAGGTGGGTCTAGTCTATAGATATTTTACTTCTATATAAAAGACGGATGTCTTTATTAATTCATGATGGGGTCTTGTTTGTCTTTTA
This sequence comes from Isotoma caerulea, assembly GCA_034696405.1. Lineage (NCBI taxonomy): Eukaryota > Metazoa > Arthropoda > Collembola > Entomobryomorpha > Isotomidae > Isotoma > Isotoma caerulea. Next base: position 5,030 of record JAQFZZ010000269.1, on the reverse strand, counting down.
GACAGACTTCATTGATAACTAACTTTTGAGAATCTTTGTATTTAACGAATGGATGTGTGATGTTTTGAAACATGCAGTCTGCCACATAGACAAGGTTAATTGATATCATAAAAGGTTGCAAGTAGAAACTTCTCATACTCATCTTAATTGGTAAGGAAAGTTTGGTGAACATGAATTGATTAATTTTTTTATATAAAAGAGACAAGTTGAGGCATAGCACGAATATTAACGAACATTATCAAAATTTCCTGCTTAAATGTTTAAACCTGTAACACATTTGCTGTCAGCCTAAGTTGAGTTACTTTTCTCTAGAGAAGGCTGAAGAAATTCACCTGTCTAGCTAGAAATGGCAGTGGTGGGTGACTTGGGGGCTGCCACCAGACCAGACCAGACCAGTGCAGTGACATTTCAGAATTAACTTAGGAGAGGTTGAAACATTTGCACAGAATTAGGTAAAAAGAACTTCTTGTGCAAATAAGGTGACTCTGATGACTTGAGAAAATTAAAGTAAAAGTTCAACGACATTCTGGTCCTAGGGGTCGGTCTGACTTTTGAACAAGAACATTTTCTGCATGTTCGCATTCGCCTGATTCTTAAATTCTTCTTCAGTGGACACAAGAGATGAGATTTATATGTAGAGAGAGAGAGAGAGATCTCTATTCAATGATCTATCTCTTTAGTTAGTTCAGTGCCACAGTCTTAGTCAAATATTAGATGCAGGTTCGTATGTCATCTCATAACCAAAATCTAATGTACATCAACTGCAAATAGTGCAAAGAATTCGCCAACTCTTCTGGTCCCCGTCATCAGTCTAACTGACTAACTAGAATACCTTTGGAGACCCATTTCATTTCCATTTCATTAGGCTACCCGTGTTTCCTATTATCTACTGCGTCTTTCAAAGCTGAATTTGAGTTTCTTTATCCTTAAGGGTATCCATGAATTTTGAACTTATGCAACTTAATAATCAACCAAAAGCTGAAGCCTTTAATTAGTTTGAAGCAAAAATAATAATTTATTGAATCATCATAATTGACAGTATTTTTATGAGTAATTATATTTAAAATGTGATTGCCTAAAGCAACTTTATTTGTGAAAAAATTAGGTCAGGTTAATAATCTGTCTCGAATAAAAAGTCTGACTAATAATGAGCTCAGAATTAAAAATTTTAAAGGATGGAGAGTTTATTCATCTCATCTCATTTTAACCCGTTGTGCATAAATATACTAAAAGTCATTTCAATGATCAACTCTACCTTTTACCTACGCACCACAAAGGAAGATATCTCAAGAATGTGAACTACTCTTAGGGTAAAGTAAAATTGCGTGGTTTCAGCGAGTAGAGTAAAATTTTCTCCGTCCGTCCCAAAGGAATCAAGACTTCCTGATTTTCTACCTTGGTCTAAGCCAGAGAGAGAGAGAGAAACTGAGAACTTTATTATTATTCCAGAAATGGAATGACAATTGGAAAGGAATAGGATAATGACATGGTAGGTGGTACTTGCCAGGCCGTTATGTTTCCCCTGTATTATGACCAAAATATTATTAGATACGAGACTTTCTACCTTTTGTCCTAGTAAATAAATACCCCGTGCCAATTGACCCTCTGGCCTTACAATGTTACATGTTACAATAATAATCTAAACGCAGAATACCCAGAAGACTTCTATATACCCAGATATACTTTTTAATAGAAGAAGAGAACAATGTTAGCCAGCCACCCACAAGACGATACAGTTTCAGGGTAAAGATTGGAAATCGGCTCGAAAATCACATTATATTAGGTAGAACTCTGTGAAGTTTATCGTTTTCTTGTAAGCCCAACTGTATACTTACAACAAATAGTTTATTTATATTGAATTCACCTCTACATGGAATGCTGGACTGGAATCGTTCTTTGAACACGAAGGTAATTTTGGGATAAAAAAATAACACTAGTAGCAAGAAGCAAAGCAAAAATACATTCGTCTCAAGTCTCAAGAACTAACTTTATCTCAAGGTATTGTGTTTTCTATACTACTGACAAAAGTAAGTAACTACTAGGTCTGACCAAAAAGAAAACTTTCACCTCTTAACTCAACTCAGCCATCAGATTCACATCACCTTCTACTAGATCGTATGAATGATCCATTGACGTTTTTACCTCAGTTTCATATAACACAATAGCCTTGTACTTGTACTCTGTAACCAATCGTTCTGTCCTATGAGAAAATTCATAGGGAAACACATAATAAAGAACGTAGGATATTATTATTATAACATATAATACATAACATGTCATGGTGACTTTCACTTCTAAAGACTTTCTCTCTTTCTGGTAGAAATAGGAATAGGAAAAAACTCGTCGATTTTGCTACTTTCTCTCTCTCTCTCTTTGTATGTGTATTCCTAAGGGAGGAAAAGATAGTATCATGTTGTTCTGTTGCTTTCCTGGCTTGGCTTTGGCTCGTTGTGGTCTTGGCCATGGTGTGGTATGGTATGGTGGTGTGGGTTTTAGTCAGGTTTTTCCCTCAAGGGAGCATCCACATTCGACTGTGAACAACTTGTGCATTATAAAATGAAAATGTCCCTGTGCACTAAAAGTGTAGTCAATAGGTACTTTTTTATGTACCGTATTGTATGAAAAAAATAGGATTTTTCTGTTGTAGGGTGTAGCTTTTTTTATTCGTATCGATGAAAATATTTGATGTAATGTGAGCTAAGGTAATATTAATATTATGAATGCGTGCAATCTCTTGAAGGGCAATTTGAAGATATGGAATGGAATACTTATTTGTGGTTTGTATAGGAATACACAAGGCACTGTTAGTGAAATTGAATGACTCAGAATGAGCTAATACTTCTCTTTTTATGATTTTTATTATGAAATTCAATGCGTGACGATAATAGAGTCCACCTTGTATACTATATAACATAGTCCTTATGTGACGGTGGGGTATATCGGCGGTCTGGTGGAATGAAAGGTTTCAAAATGAAAAAGGCATGTTGCTATTCCTCTCCCAGCAGCGTTCTAAAATAATGTACTAGTGGGTGCTTTACCTCTACTTATATAGTATTTCTTTAAATAGACGGAGATATCGGCATGTCTCCCTTTATCCTGTGTTGGTGTTTGGGCTAAGGTGAAATTATATGTTAGTGGTTAAGTGCATTCTCCCAGGTGAGTAGATATACGCTCAAGCCTATTTTTCCTTTGGAAAGAGGCAATAATAGAAGCGGGTAGTATTAGGATAGCAGTTGTAGTTGTAACCTACTAACTTAAGTAATAGGAATAGTAATCTTGAATCCAAATGGCAAGATGCAAGTTGAATGTGACACGCAAAAACGTCATTTTTAACATTAAATAAAGGAAGCTTGGGTAGGTAAAAAACTCAACTACTCAAAAATATTGTTCACCAGACTTGAAATTTTATTCGATAGAGTCGAGTGGCTGAAGGTATTTACGTTTTCGTAACGTGAATCATGTTTTGTTGTGTATATGGTGAAATAAGAGTTGAGTCGTTATGAATTACTTAAGGTGTAAAAGAAAAATATGCTTTTGAGCGAACACCGGTGTTTTTTGCAAGATATCGGGTGATGGAACGAAATCATAGTTAAATTAGTACAGGGAATTATGTCAGATTTTACCCTACTGATATGATGAAATCACAGGGCGAGACGCGGCTTGGGAAGGACAAACCATTTTTGCACTGATTATCTTGATACTTGCTTACTGAGCTAAAGGGAAAAAATTTAACGTGATTCTCTTTACCTTGAATATTATGTTAGGTTGGCTGCTTCGCTTGCAAGAAAAGTGTAGTAAACTCTCAAGGCCTTTAGACTCATAAAAAGTAAAATGTCAAAAATAAGTGGTAGACTACATGGCTTTAAATTATGGAACAATTATCAAAGGTTTTTTTACTACTGCACAATTTAAATCCGGATGTGGTTTAGAAATCGGCAAAGTGGATTTTAAAAGTAAATCAAAAGCCGGGAAAGTTTTTAAAAACTTGAGGGATTAAATAATCATAAAAGATAATGATGGGCAAAAGCCATAGTTTAGAAATTTGAAAGTACGCTTCACTGAATGAAAATAATTTACGCTTTTATGTAACTTATATAAGCTCATTATTACTTGTATTGTATTCACCGACAACAATTTGTTCAAAATTTTAATCAAAATTTATTACAAAAGGAAAAAAAAGGCAGTGAGGAAATCAGAAACCAAAAGCTACACGAGCCATCGCATCGCTTTGAACTTTTTGATACAGAAAGTAATGAAGATTTTTACTGCACATCAATTCATGCTAGAGATCTCATCTCTGTTCTATTATTTTAAAGAGAATAATTTAGATAGGAAAAGTCAAATGTAATAGAGTTTTGCATCTTCACATGACTAACCATACCATACCGTTGTTTTCTTCCTATATACTTCCTATATATATTATACTTGTAATGGTTGGTTGGATGACTTGACTGGAGAAAGGAAGAGAAAACGTATTATTCCGTGTTCAAGATAGCTTCGTCGTTCTCTTTAACAAAAGTCCCAATCCACCACGATTTTTTTTGTATTTTTCGTCTTTCTCTCCATTTCGTTCATTGCATTGTAAAGGAATTGAGAGTATTGTCAAGTGAAAGAAGAAAGAGGGAAGTTGTTGCAAAAGCAGGCAATAAAATATGTATGGTTTGTCCTAGGTTGAGTCTTCGTCCAAGTAAAAGTCTATCCTGCCAAAACTAAAGCTTTTCTCTCTCCTACATCTTTACCAAGAAAGAGTACAACAACTGCTATACGATTTGAATTATTTTCTATTCTCTCTCTCTTTCCTCCTCCTGCAATGCTATTGCCATTAGCTTTAAATTTGGTGTTCGCAATAGGTAAGGGAATAGTCTAATATAATGCAATCCCACTCATTGTGTACAACTACTCTATAGTTTTTTTGCAAAAAAGAGAAAAGTTTCCAAAATAAACCTTAACGTAAGATGGAAACGGAGACAGAGGTTAGGAATTGTAGCAGTTTCTTTCCAGTGTTAACTTTTTCATATAGATTATATTAT
>JAQFZZ010000268.1:0-22875 GCA_034696405.1 Isotoma caerulea | reverse complement strand
TGAAGTAACGTTAACAAAGTAACCCTAATAAGTTCAGTTTAGCCTTTAGCTTATCTTTAGTTCGAGCCTGTTTACATTCTACCTTCACAGATACCGGTTGGAATTTTTATTCTTAATAATCTACCTTTGGACCGATTTGGTTTTCAAACTGGTTCTCTTGAACGTCACCTAACTTACGGGTGCAAAAATGAAATTGTAAATTAATCCGCTAACTCTGAAGAAATCGTAACACGAGCGGACATGACATGAGGAAGTTACATGAGACATAGTTCTGTCTGAAAAAAGATCTGTAAGTAAGTGTTAGGCAAAAGTTAACTTGTCAAGGTGGATTAAATGTTATTGAAAATCATTGTGTACGTACATATAACGTTTAAATTAAGTAGATTTATGTATATACAATTTATTAGTTTCCCTTTCACGACAGTTCATTAAATAACTTCAATAGTACAAAGTAATCAAAAGTTTGTGGCGGAATGCTCAGATTGCGGTTGTTGCGGTTGCTGTGTCCCATAGGCTGCAGCATCATTTATCTGAGCATACGACGCGTTAAAACCATACACATGACCGTTGTATTTCCCATCATCAATGTTGTCCTCGAAGAACATCTACAATAATATAAAACATTATAGGTATTTATATTTCTTGCGGGCAAACTACTCATGAATTTAAAGTAAGAACGTACCTCCTTCATACGGAAAAATGTCATCCCAGTAACCAAAGAATCGCTTCCAGCCTGATGTGGTACTCCAATACGCTCAATTTGTAGCTCGTCTGCGACTTCTTGTAGTCCACCTTTTAAGTTTTTGCAGCTCTTCATCAGATACTAAAATTTACCAAGAGAACATGCTTTATTTTTTAAATGGTATTTTACTATAAATTATCCTATAACTACTATTCTATATTGAACTTGGTGATTCAAAAGCTTGACTCAATTTCGTTTCATTAAAATAATTTATATGACACAAATTTGATAGTATTTTTAAGCTAGACATTGCTTTGAGGACCTTTACAAGCCTATTATTATATTTGCAAGTATTAGTCGACTCAGCACACTTAATTGCTTACCTTAATATCATATACAAACGGAAAGTACAGCTTCATGACCTCGAAAAAGTCCTTTTCCTCTGCTGGAAGTTTTCGACCCGTTAACAGTCGGTACAAGTATCCAAAATCGTAGCCACTGCAATAAATAAACTTGTTACTGAATGTAGTTAGCCACAATCCTTTTTATGTTTTTACACAGTACGCATACCTATGGAATGAGACCCACTTGATACTGTCACACAAAATGATACCAGAGGTGATCAGTTGCTCTGAGAACTCCATAGGATCGATTCCTTCAGTTTCGTGCCTCTTAAACTGAATTCCACAATTTGTTAATAGTTCAATACTATCTTGGGCATACATGTCCTCACTGTAAACACAACAAAATTTCCAAAGTACATACCCCAAAACCCTATTGGGCGTCAATGGGCTTTGACCCTTGCTGAAATTGACGATTTTAATGTTAACGTTTTGACTCTACGAGAATCGAGAATCCCGTAAGCCCAATGTTAAATTTTTAACATGGGGCTAATGTATTTGACCCCTCCACTATTTTGAAGGGTTTTGGGGTGTGCCAAAGTAGTTATGACTACAGATTGTCAGGGGGGATATCCCCCCTGGTAATCTGTAGTCATAACTACTTTGAAAATTTCGGTTTAAGTCATCGTTAATTACCTTACCACTACACAATGCAATACTTAATGAAAAATCTTACGATAGGCTAAACTTGAAATTAAACTGCCAAGTAGAGACTCCAGGAGGAGTATTCCCCCGATCATCCATCAGTGTGAGTCCAAGCTGGATGAGACGAAGCATATCGCAGTTGACACGGACAAGTTGATACTGGTAGTCTGTTGAGCTTCTGAATTCTCCGATGGGCCGGGCAACAACACCAGGAAATTCAGTATCCTGTGAATCAACCAAGAAAAATGTTTGAGATCTTTATTAGCCTTAAATCAATCAGGTAAATTAAATAAATCTCTTCAGCACTTTGAATAATCCTTCAAATTACTTACCATAGCGATCACAGTATACTTATTCCTGATCAGTCCCCTTATGATTTTGAACTCTTCCCGTAAGTTGTGTGCCCAAACATCACGGATATTAGGCACTTCACCCAGGGCAGGTTGATGCTGCATGCTGCTATTGTTTCCAGAATTGTTTGAAAAAGTCAAGTGATGGTGATGACCATTCATATGCTCTCCTGCACCTTCCATTCCTTCAACAATCCATCCTAATTCAAAGTTTCATACCATATAATTTTATCATTATTGTAATTTCAAAAATAAATAATTAATTTAAATTCACAGCAATTATAGCTCAATTACCTGTTGCCGAGGGCATGTCTAACGGTGATATTGTCATTTGTCAAACCATTCCACAATGACTGATGTTAAACTTTTTGTGTATTGTGCATTGATAAAGAAAGAATAATAAAGAAGCGTTTGAAGTTTGAATTTTTCAAAGAATACTAAAAAATATAAACTCTAATTAATTATGAATTAATAATTGTAGACGTAAATGCGTTTTTGTGTATGTCAATTAATACAAATTCTATATAAAATATTTAAGGAATTTCCTTTCCATTTTCCTTTCTTTAATTCATAATTTGGATAGATAAATTTCCTCCGAATTTCTCAACACACTGTCTTATGAAGTTCACAGTTATCGTGTATCATGCTTTTACGCACACACAAACACACACACACACATACAACATAGACAGACACAGCAGCAGAATCTTAAAAGGAAGAGAGCTCAAATACTCTGAGTGAAATTTTGTCGCTCTATTTAATCTTTCCCGGTCTAATTTAACTCTTTCTTTTCAGTCTAATAATGCCCTTCAAAATAATGTCCAAATTATTATTTCGCACCAGCACCACACGCTTTTTAGTACTATTTCCTTTGTTCAGTTTGTTCATCCTTCATCAAACCATTACATCATCATACAAAATTAATTGTATTTCTAAAATTTCTTTTAAAATTAATTTTAATTTGACAATTTTTCATACTATCCTAATAAAATTTGAATCTTATGGCAATGGGAAACTGAAAACGCGTAGAAACAAAAAAACTGACACAAGTTACTGTTTTTCTAATAATCTTATTGTATTAGGTCTAGGTAGTTTTCAAACCAATTAAAATCGAAATCCTGACTAAAAATTACCATATTTTCGGCTTCAATTGAGACTTTTTGAGATCCACGTTACTTTATGCATGCATGAAAATATTGGGTTTGCATTTTGCATTTGTTCTAGTAACATTAACTAACATAAGTTTCTATGGGTTTGCAATTGCAATTTGAAGTGCTGAAAGCAATCAAGAAATAGGGTTATGCTGAAGCCTGACCTGAGAATCCGACGCCTCAGCTGAGTCGTCGGATTATCTTAGGGGCTACTAAACTAATGACAGAGAAGAGCAATTTTAAAGTTGCTTGAATGAAAAACCAAGATCATTAATATGAAATGGAAGGTGAGTAATGAAGAGGAACAAGAAACGGTTTCTAAACAAAAACAAAGATCATAAGCTTCATTATTATTATTGAATCCTGGGGCACTGTGATGTAATTCTCCCGGTAAAACAATATTGCCAGGACATTTTTAGCGTTTTCGACGTTGCCACATTGCCCACATTATAACATATTTTCAATTGCTTAAATTTCTTAAATTTAAGTTGCCATCCATACAACGTGTACCTTCACTTGAAAGCCTCTTATTGAAGTTCTGAAACATGAGATGAATTTAAGATTCACACCAGGCACGTATATCATAGCATAAAATCATAATATGTAATATTATTTATGCATTACCCAGCCAGCGGACGAGAGTATGAGAGTATTAACTTCATCGCTACGTTATTTGAATTCGAAAATGGCAAGAGCTCAATAGTTATTATGATTGGTGCATTTTTGCATTTACGAATTTTAAAGTTCCGCTAAGGTAATAGCGTCATGTTCCGGAGTTTGAAAGCTTTTGAGTGTTGAGTGAAAAGAACGTGACAACAACTTATGGACAACTCTTGCTTGGCAAGTCCCAACCGAACCCAATGCACAATGAATCGAGTAAGATTCATAATAAACTGTGTTTATGCAGATGTGACATCATCGCTTTGCTTTGCTTTCTTGCGTAGTCTTATTCCTTGGATACAGAAAGGATTTGCTTGGCATAGACGGATAGAATTTGGTGGATGATCTTGATGTCGCAATTATATTATTCACGGGATAAAAAGAGACGTGAAGAGGTCCATCCTTGACGTGTTAGTTGAATCGGCGGATTGGATTTTTATACTAGTGGGAGCCTAACCATTATAGTAAGCGTCACTGTCCGACTCAGCATCTGTCCTGTGTCTATAGTTCAACACTGTCTCACATTTGCCGCTCTTCTCCTTAGGCTGATTTAATTCACTTGAACTCGGTCATACAATTGACCATTGCACATTGCTTTGTTCCCTTAATTCATTAAGCAAAGGGTAATCGGTCTCTACCGATTCAAAACAATATTCCGGTAAACGGAGTGACTCCAAGTAAGTTACTTTTTCTCAATACTTTGTTTACACAACATGCAACAAGGGTTACGGTTACGAGAGATGTTATTGTATATATTGTATATTTTAGTAGAAACACATCCAAAACAAAAGTGTCTAGCTGTCAGGTTTAAGTTCAAAGTTTTAATGAAATTCATGACTTTGTGCTTTGTTATGATTATGATGCAATAACTGCAATTGATGTATGAGATTTTTATATTCAGCATTTTTTTTCAGATTGTGCAAGATACTGTGCACTCTCGCTGTGATCTGTCATTTGTCATTGGTTCGTTGTTTGCAATTTCGGAAATCCTAAATCCCCCAGAATATAGTGCAGGCTTTCGGATCAACATTTCACATTTAAGTCTATTTGAGTAAAATAAATTCAAGGAACTAAAATGGGTATGGAAGACGCAGCAGGTGAACTGGGAAACAATGGGGAGAACTCGGTGAGTTCTGAACGTTCTGCTTGTTTGGTAAAAATGGAAAAAGAGTTAATAATATCATAAAAATCGGATTACGCAACTATGCATAAATAATTGATTTTGGATAACCTAACCTAAACCTGATAAGGTTTTCTTCAGGTCATCCGCTTATTAACAAATTACTGTGATTTAACTTTTTTTTGTGATTTAACTGTTTGCAATTGCTGACTAATAATCCGTTTTTATTTGTGATGTGTACGCATTATTTGTATATAGTTTTCAAAACGTAAAATTACATTGTCCACTATAACCAATGGAACAATTTACACATTCAGAGACTAATTTTTTCAGAGCTCGTCATCTGACACTGGAACAAGCTCATCCAACTCGAAGGAAAGGACAGAAGATTTCCAATCAAAACTGGTGAGAATGATTTTACATGCGTTGTTAACATGTTAGTTAGAAATACTTCGTCTATCAATTAGTTGATTTATGAATATTGCATTAATTTTAGGAAAGGGATAATGCAAAACGATTTGAATATCTCTTGAAGCAAACAGAGATTTTTGCTCATTTTATGACTGGCGATGGACAAACAAAGTCTCCAACTAGCCCTTTGAAAGTGAAACCTTCAAAAGAGGAAAGACAACGGAAAAAATTGGAAAATCGACGGATGTCAGAAGCTGGAGAGTAAGTTTATTATATCATACCTATCATGTTATTAAACTTTTGTACGTTTTTAATTTAGTTTAGTTTAGTCGTATATTACAATAATGTAAAGCAACTTTTAAGCTAAGACGTTAAGACTTCACTTATAGATAATTTTGAAATACCTTTAACATATTTGGGTAATACTAAAATTAGGTTCAATTTTAAGAATTTAAAATACTAGAATATTGAAACATTTTACTTCTGTCTGTTTTTATAAAATCAATTGTTATTCTATTATGTTTTACGATAATAGTCACCGCCACCGAATGACCGAACAGGAAGAAGATGAAGAGCTAATGACAGATGCCAATGCCGCTTTAAAAACCATTATTAGCTTTGACGTCTCTCCGCCATACATTAAAGGAGGAGAAATGAGGGATTACCAAGTGAGAGGGTTAAACTGGATGATCTCACTGTATGAGAACGGAATCAATGGAATTTTAGCTGACGAAATGGGACTTGGAAAGACTCTTCAGACAATTTCTCTGCTCGGGTAGGTTGATTACAATATGACTCAGTCAAAAAATTTTCAAAGATCCTTAATATCTACGTACATTTACAGATACATGAAACATTATCGAAGCATAATGGGACCACATCTTGTAATCGTTCCAAAATCAACATTAGCAAATTGGATGAATGAATTCAAAAAATGGTGTCCTTCTTTGCGAGCAGTGTGTCTCATTGGTGATCAAGAGAGTCGTGTGAGTTTAACAATATCTCATTGAATTGTCTGATGATACTCATTTTTCAAAAAAAACTTTTTCTAAATTCTTTATACAGGCTACATTTATACGAGATACACTCATGCCAGGGGAATGGGATGTATGCGTAACTTCATACGAGATGGTTATCAAGGAAAAGTCAGTATTCAAGAAATTCCAATGGAAATATTTGATTATTGATGAGGCTCATCGAATCAAAAATGAAAAATCTAAACTGTCTGAGTACGTTAGAGAATTCAAATGTGGCAATCGGCTTTTGCTTACTGGTACTCCTCTGCAAAACAATCTTCATGAACTTTGGGCCCTCCTAAATTTCCTGCTTCCTGACGTATTCAATTCCTCTGAGGTACATTTTATTTAAAAGATACTTAATAATAAAATATAAAATTATTTATGGCTTGACTTAATTTTGTTAACTTAGTATTGTCTGGCACTATTATTATTTAAAGGATTTTGATGAATGGTTTAACACAAATAACTGTCTCGGCGACAACATATTGGTTGAAAGACTGCATTCAGTGCTACGTCCATTCCTTCTTCGACGATTGAAATCAGAAGTAGAAAAACGGTTACCACCAAAGAAGGAGCTGAAGGTTTATGTTGGTCTGAGCAAGATGCAAAGAGAATGGTTGGTTTAATATTAAACTATGGGAAATTTCCATTTGTATATACAGAGGTTTATATAAGCCATATGTCTCATATTTATCTCAGGTACACGAAAGTTCTGATGAAGGATATCGACATTGTAAACGGTGCCGGAAAAGTCGAAAAGATGCGTCTCCAAAATATTTTGATGCAGTTGCGAAAGTGCTGTAATCATCCATACTTATTTGACGGAGCAGAACCTGGTCCTCCATACACTACTGATATGCATCTGGTCACAAATTGTGGAAAAATGGTCATTTTGGACAAGCTTCTCCCAAAACTGCAAGAACAAGAATCCCGTGTGCTCATTTTCAGTCAAATGACAAGAATGCTTGACATCTTGGAAGATTATGCCATTTGGAAAAGTTATCAGGTAAGTTTAGCTTTACCAAGCAAACTTTTACGTCGACAGATATAATGTGGAATTCCATTAATTACACACGCATATTAAATTTTGTAGTATTGCCGACTTGACGGGCAAACACCTCATGAAGATCGACAAACACAAATTAATGAGTTTAATGCACCAGGGAGTCCGAAGTTCCTTTTCATGTTGTCTACAAGGGCTGGTGGATTAGGTATAAACTTAGCTACGGCTGATGTAGTTATTATTCTCGATTCAGATTGGAATCCCCAAATGGATTTGCAGGCTATGGTAATAATCTTTACTACTTCAAATTTCAAACCACCTAAATCTCTTTTTATTGGTCGAATAACTCGAACTAAATGTAATTTGACTCTTTTCCATGTGATAATAATTTACTATATAATATTTTAGGATCGAGCTCATCGTATCGGACAGACAAAGCAAGTTAGAGTGTTCAGGTTTATCACAGATAATACGATTGAAGAGAAGATCGTAGAAAGAGCAGAAGTGAAGTTGAGGCTGGATAAACTTGTCATACAACAAGGTATTTTGATACTTAAATTATACCTAGGATATTCATAATTTAATTTGTGTTATTACATATCTAATTATTTCAAACATTTAAATCATTTGTATCATCTAATTTTTTCTCAGGTCGCTTAGTAGATAGCAAAACTAACCAACTAGGCAAAGACGAAATGTTAAATATTATTCGATTTGGAGCGGATCACGTGTTTGCATCCAAAGATTCAGAAATCACTGATGAAGATATTGATTCCATCCTAAATAGAAGTGAAACCAAAACCGAACAGCTTAATGCTAAGCTTTCAGAACTTGGTGAGTCTTCCCTGCGAAATTTTACTTTGGACGCTCCTACTGAATCCGTCTACAAATTCGAAGGGGAAGATTACAGGTATTGAACATTGATTGATGCATTAAATAAACACATCGCTACATTATACAAACTTGTACATAAGTTAGTGTATTTTTATATTCTTTAGGGAAAAGCAAAAATCGTTTCTGGGTCATTGGATTGAACCACCGAAAAGGGAGCGCAAAGCAAATTATGCAGTGGATGCTTATTTCCGTGAAGCACTTCGTGTATCTGAGCCTAAGGCACCTAAGGTAAAAACAAAAAAATCAACAGTATCATTATCATTTGTGATAAGGTCTAACCATTATGCCCATTTTTTGGACTACATCGAAACTTCATTCTATCTTTTAAAGGCACCGAGACCTCCAAAGCTGCCGATTGTTCAGGATTTCCAGTTTTTTCCACCAAGACTGTTTGAATTGTTGGATCAGGAAATTTATTTTTACCGAAAGACTTTGGGATATAAAGTATGCAATTTGTCTCTCCCATACAGTGTTTTCATTTGTCACTTGTATAACTATGATTTGGTTCCAGGTACCACGCAATCCAGAATTGGGCACGGATGCTGCTAAAGTACAGCGAGAGGAGCAGAAAAAAATTGACGAAGCAACTCCTTTAAGCGAAGAAGAACAGACAGAAAGAGATAGCTTGCTCAATAAGGTAATTAATTTGCAATAACTTTTTTGTTTATGAAATATGATGCCTGACTTACTCAGTTCATACAAAACGTATAACTTCTCGATCTGGAAACCATTAAATTACCATCTGTATTTAGATAAACATTTTGTAGATATCAACTATCATTTTTCAATAGTTTATTTAGTAGTTACAATTCATTTTCACACACTCAAGTCGAAGCTTTCTACTGAAATAGGAGTACAAAAGTACAATTTACAATGCAATAATTAAAAGATCGATTTCATCAAGTTTAAGACCCATAAGAGCCATTTAAAGAATAAATTTCTTTCTCAATTCTAGGGCTTTACAACATGGACGAAAAGAGATTTTAATCAGTTTATAAAGGCAAATGAAAAGTATGGAAGAGACGACATCGAGAATATAGCAAAAGAGGTTGAAGGAAAGAGTCCAGAAGAAGTGATTGAGTACAGTGCTGTGTTTTGGGAACGCTGTCACGAACTTCAAGATATTGACCGAATCATGGCACAAATTGAGCGTGGTGAAGCTAAAATACAGCGGCGTGCAAGCATAAAGAAAGCCCTTGATGCTAAGGTATATTTAAAATCCTATTTATTGTCTTTCCTTTTTTTAAATCACGAAAAATAATGTAATTATTATGTTCTACGTAAAGATGACGCGGTATCGGGCACCATTCCACCAGCTTCGAATAGCATATGGGACAAATAAGGGTAAAAACTATACGGAAGAAGAAGATCGCTTTTTGGTTTGTATGCTTCATAAGCTAGGCTTTGACAAGGAAAATGTCTACGATGAACTTAGAATCGCTGTGAGGTAAAAATTAGTTTACATTTTTGTTAAAAAAATTATATAGAAAAGGTTTTAGGATTGAATGTTAGTCTGTTGTATTAAATTGTATAATACTCATATGTTTACATAATAATTTAGAGCGGCCCCACAATTTCGATTTGATTGGTTCATCAAGTCCAGAACCGCTATGGAACTCCAAAGAAGATGCAACACTTTGATAACATTGATTGAAAGGGAAAACCAAGAATTGGAGGAGAAAGAAAAGCTAGATAAGAAGAAGCAGAAGAGTAGTGCAAAGCCAACACCAACACAACCTAGCAAAGTTGGTGAAAACAAAGGGAAAAGAAAAAGTGAAGCTAGTACACCTGACCAAAAGGTTGCTCCAAAGAAGAAAAAGACTAAGACGGAGTGAAATCATATTCCATTTTCTCAAATCAAATAAATTATCTTTAGAAAAAAGATATTCTATTCATAGTTAATCAGACATCATTGAAAATCTCATCTTATACTTCGTTGTAGACTTGGCAGTCTTAAATGTTAGAAAACTTAAAAATGCCAATGATTTCATATGTCTCATGATCCAGCATTTGTTTTTTAGATTTTGTTTTATTATAATAAGTAAATTGATAAGTGCATTCGATTTCTTTGACTTTTTAAAAAAGATAGTAATCTCCGGAAAATAACTTTACAAGTACAAAAAACTATTAATTTATCAGTTTCTAACGTTCTCTGTTTGTTTGAGCTATCTCTGAAGACTTCGGTTAATAATGTAAGTAAGTAATGTGACTATGTATTATTTTTGTCTTCCCTGATTTGTTTTTGAATTTTTCCCGATTCGGTGGATTATTTTGACTTAAACAACGGATATTTTGTAATATAATTATAAATAATAAACATTCTGAAACTCCCGTGAACTAGCCCCATATTATTTGTCTCCTGAACTTTTATGTTGTACATAATAAATGTGACATCAGACAGCCCGTACTAGTAATTATTTGCGACTATATTTAGCCAAAGGTTGCGTTTTAATTTAGTTTAAATATTTTTTAGGTACCGATAGAAATAGAATGTACAATTTATATCAAAGCTATCAGTAATATAGATGAAAAACATCACAACATTTTAAAAACTACTGAAATAGGACGCCAGAAAGAAGTGATGAAATGGAACACGTTTTCAAATCTGGGATTCAACCCAATGTAGGTTCCCTTGTACTTTGTACTTAAGTGTTGTGATTTTTGAAATATTGAATAAAAATAAATAAATTAAATTAGCATTTCTAAAAAACTAAAAAATGTGTATTTATAAGTTGCGTGGGTTCATTTTTTCGTTGATTTGAAATTCAAAATCCTACATAGGAGAAATTATCAACAGATTTGGTGATATCATTTAAATATGCATGATGATAACTATTGATATCATTGATAACCGCAGCTGTTGGCTGTGCTTCTCGGAATAGCTCAAACATTATTTGATGAAACAACAAAAGTCATTTGAAACTTAAGATGATGATTACATTTTCTTCAAACTTCTTGCAAACATTAACGGCATCGTCTGTGATACTTTCTCAGAATATAGAAGTTTCTTGCTCAACAATTCAATACGATATGGATCTTATTTTCGGCTAGTGATGTGTGATGTGATGTTGTGTGTTATAAATGAATTTTGTCAGCCAAACGAGTTTTCAGCCGTTGTCCATTCATTGAGATGACCATGAATAAAGTTGAACACTTCATTAGTTTGCAGGTATGGTTTATCTTTACTACTATGCAGTCACAACTCACAAAACAATAGAATGCTTATACATTATTTAGTACAAATGAAATAAAACAGGTACCGTTTAATGATACCAGCAGAGTTTTACATGAGGAAAACATTCGCATTAAAAGCACTTATATTTCCTAATCACGGCTCCAATTCCTTCTGAGAACCTTCCATATTTCGTATATATACTTTAAATGCTTGAATTTAATTCATGCGATTTCTCATCCCTGAGAATCTAATACTGTTTTTTTAAACATTAAAGCAGCGTTAATTCAAGCTTATGAAAAAAGGCGATCATTAAAAAACTGTGACAAGATTCCAGTCATAAATTTTATCCAATTCGATTCCGAAGGCTCAGAGGTCTGAAACGAACCGATTCCATAGTATAGTTCAGTAATAAAAATACGTTGAGTCATTGAGTGAGTCTATATAGTGGTAAGGGTAAAAGGGTGACGTGACGTTATATAATCTAGGCTTGGCCTATAAAGGCTTGGTTATTCTGTATGTCTCCTATTTTTGGTTTTATTCTATATGATTCGTTGTTGGAAGAATAAGACGGACAGACCATTCCCATAAAGTAGCTTTCGTTACTTAAAATGTACTATTAGTACATATTAAGTACATATTAATTTAATACTATTAGTTAACGAACATGAGATTGACCAATTCAAAATCTCCAAGCGGACAGAATTTTGGTACGAACGACGTTAATATGGCGAAAACAAAGCGACGACTTTCCTTTCAATTACCCTTCTCATCACCGAATTTTGTACAATTCGGATATTCCAATGTTCCCTTATTGGTACTGCGCCCTGTCCTTGCTAATTATGTTTTTAAACCTAGTTTAGAAATACACATTTTAAGAAATAAACGAGGTTCCGCATTTAAATAAATGTACAACAATAAAATCGGATGTGCGTGGATAGAAAGAAAAAGTTGTTTCGACGTTCTTAGAAATTTTGAGGTTCTTAAAAAACTTTAAAATTCAAGAGTTTCTATGAACTTTGAATTACAGTTTTTAAAACTATATAACGTTTACCCTTTAAACCTTTTATTTTTCAAATATCAGCAAATTCTCAGATTTTTACATATATATTGAATTTTATTGTTTTTAATAAAATTATGTAGTCGCAAGTCGCAATCCCAATCAGTCATATTGTTGATCTTATGGAAATCCCTAAATTATTATAAATCATATGAAATAAATGCATTTTTTAACGTTTGAAAAATCATTGATGTTGATGTTAACTCTCATGAAAGAGCTGATACACTTTCACAGAGCTTATTTAATTCCATCAGGACGTGTATATATTATAACAGAGTTCCGGAGTTTTTCATTCTGGTCGTATCATAAAATTAAAAATCATTTTTAGTGCTAGTTCAAACACTTCAAACTTTTATCACATAATAATAAATATTACTATTTTGTTATTTTTCCTTGTTTTCATACATTATGTGTGGTATAGTAGTTTATGCCGCATTCACATGCGACTGCATCGTGATAGTGAAGTAGAATAGTAGTATTATGAGATTTTAATAGATATGAGAACTTCAAATTATATTGCATTGAGCTATAATATCACCGTGAATTAATTCTAATTAAGTTTTACGTTCCACGTTCTGTACGTACATGGCAAATGGCACCCATTCCAAATCCTGATGGAAAAACTGTCTTAATTGTCTTGCCAGTGCCATTTTTTTGCTTTCTCTCCATTACATTGTGCGTACGTAAAATACATGCAAATGTAAGAATGTAACTATTCAATCTTATTATGTCCCTATAATGTAGCCACAGCCAGCATGAAGCATATATATTTATGCATGAAGTATATTAGATCTCCTGTCATAAAATCATCGCATTAATTAAATTGTAAAACTGACCATTGTCTGTTACTACTACTCTCCGGTACCTTCAAGGTTGATTTATTAAATAAAGCCGTTGTATAAAATGAAGGTAACCGAAAATGCATGTTAACCACTTTGGAGAAAACGAAGCGACAGTTTTCAATCAATTTTCTTAAATTTGATCATTCATTAAGTTTGATTGTGCGGACATATTTTGCAATAAAATTCTCAAACTGTTTCATTGTCGCAATGACTAATGACTATATGATAGTAATTAGTAATGACCATATAACTGTAATGACAATTTGACAATGACAGACAAAGCATTACCATAGAATAGCTTGCTTTACTTTACTTATGTATATAGTCATAATTAATACGCGAAGGATCCACGAAGGAGTAAATTGTAGAAAAAGAACAATTATTCAATTCAAGTAGGTGATAATACAGAATCACAGAATTCAATTCGCCAGTCAAGCATGATTTACCAGTATCTTCTCAAAGTCAAGTCCAACTTGTCTTGTCCAACTAAAAACTCAACTCCAGTATATAATTCAACATACTATAGCTATGCTATAGGGTATAAATAATGCATCATAACATTATGCAATATAATATTCATGTTAGTAGTAGTATTTAAAAAAAGAGTAAGAGTAGTAGTAAGTAGTAATAGTATTATAGTAGTTATGGGATGCCAAAATTACTCATTGCAATTTTTTATACTCATCACAACAGAAAATGCTTCTGAAGCTGTGGCTTTTGTCTCATTGTGGCCAGTATAGATGGATTTTACAATTTACAATTTATAATTGCTGATAGTGCAATGTAATTATTTTCTCACCCATTCATCATTATGAAATAATGAAAGAAGTAGAGACTGTAGAGGATAGATAGTCAAGGACTCCAGAGGAGATTGGATGGGTCCAAAATGAGGTGAGAAAACAACTCCTTCCCTCGGACTTTTGAATCGCATCTACTATGTACTCTCGCATGATCATTTACATTATACTGTTGAAGCATTTTATTCATAGAAATGTTGTAATACAGCACAACGTCAGCTTTGTGAGAAATACATAATACTTCATAATACTACGTAGATGAAGCTGCATGCACTTTACGAGCTACACTTAACTGACTATAGCATAGCCTTTACAATCTGTGAGAAAGATAATTTAATACACAAGGAAAAAGTATTCTTTAACATTTTTACATTGAATATTTCATTCCATATTCCAAACTCAAACTGATTCCTCACGAATCTTGCTTGATCTTATATTTCTGAATCCACACACAACTGAATAACTCAGCTCTCTGCACTCTGCCGATCTTTTACTTTTAATACCTTACCGTAGTTGGTGCATCGGTACGTTGTACGTGGTCCAGAACTGCATTCATATAGTTTACTGACTGACAAAAGTGTAATCTTTACTACATGCATGTCATTCATTACGATTTAAGTCCCAACAACGTATCTTCATTCATATCATTTTGGGCTGACCGAATCTAATACTGAACCTAAGTCAATAGTGGTTGCTTGTAAGTGGTACATAGTAGCAGTGTGCAGTGCAGTGTATTTGCCCAGTGCAACGGCGACGGCAACCTTACATTGTACATCTAAATCTAATTCATATTTGTAATTAATTAGAAGCTGGAATTGGAATAAGGAAGAGGTGGGTAAGATATATGAGTAATATTTATTTTTTTAATTCTTTGAATTTGAAGTTGAAATTATATCCCTTTTAATTGTTAATTCATTCATCATCAACAACAGTCATATTTCATGCTTTGATTTCATGGTGCATAGTTTTTATCTCATCTCATATCACATATCTCAAATTCTGAATTCATTCAAATTCGATATATAAAAGTCATTTCAAAATAAAAGGATAAAAAATATCTCATCACTCCACACTCATTGCTAAGTCAGCTATGGGTTAGGGAATAATATTATAAGATCAAAGATAGAAAAGTTGTACTACATACTAACTCAGAAAGAAGGTTGGTTAAAAGTATGAAGTAGGTGAAAGCAGAAAGCAGTTTTTAAAATCTTTTATTATAGTTGATATTTGGCTCGAGAAGAGTTAATAAACGCTTCTAAGTAATTTCATTACCTTGTTCACGTCAACTCAACAGTTGACATTGACAATTATGTATTAATTCGCAGATGGTCTATAACGAATATTTCTTGATATCTTTACTGAAACAGAACGATGCAATGGCGATAACTATCGTTGGTGATGATAATATTAGTGGAGTAGTACTGAATGACACAGCTCTTAAAAGTTAAATTAAGTCCTAAACTGGGATTCAAAGAGATGATAAGGAAGAAAGTATATATAAATGACTTTTTATGCGAGCAATTCAATCTGTCCATACAAAAAGTTACGATTACGAAAAATGCTGAATTAATGAAGACCACGATGAAGTAAGAAATTTGTGTTCAGTGAAAACAAATAAAACATTTTTCAAAAATCAAATTTTATACTTATGAACTCTAATGACAATTAAAGATGTAATCGGATACGTGACAAATAAGTACAGGCAGGCGTACGGTACGTATCAGGTAAACAGAACTCCAAAAAAACTATCTAGCTGGAGAGAAAAATTACGGGAAAGTGAGAGTTCGATTTTTATGCCGTATTTTATGAATAGAATAATATCTTGAATTTAACATGACAGTTTGCAAAATGTAAAATGTTACAAAGAATTGTAAATTCATCCAGCAGTCATCTTAGACTGTCACTGACTCCAGAAAAATACAAAACGAAGTTAATAAAAAAATGGGGCTATAAATAAAAAAGTACGATACAATTTTTTGATGAATCCAACAGCATTATTTACCTAGTTTGACAGCAGAGATAGTATCATAGTTTATAAACTGAGATGACATGACATGAACTTTTGTGTGCATACCGTTTTGATTTTACTAAAAGAATTGGTTGATTTATTAATAATTTTGAATGAGTTTATCTCCTTTTTATAAAAGTTGAAATGAATCATTTGGCAAAAAGTTAGATAATTTTGAATGGAAGTTCACGCTTAATTGTAATACTGTCAACTGTACAATTGGAAGTTTGTAATTTAAGTGAAAGTGTAATCGCTGGCATCCTCCTCCATGCAGGAATCGTCATGCCTTTTTATAAGCAGAAAGTTTGCTAGTTAATTAGTATCTTTAAACTATACCGAAACCGGCAAAGAACAAGGAAGTTAGTAATTATACTAAAATACAATATGTTTGCGCTCATTAAAATTAGGTAATTAAATGTATGACCTCTGTTGACATCGTGACATATTTAATTAGTTTACTAAAGATAACAGACTGATAACAGATAAAGAAAAAGAGATAGTTTAAGTTGGTGACAAACTGGAAACAGGAACTACTACTATAGATATTTCGACTAAAGTAAAGAATAAAAAGTATACACATCTTTAAAAACGTGCAATTTGTTTTCTTTTAAGATCTTTCTAGAAATTTTAAAATTATTGTTGCACATGTCAATGACAATAACACTGTCAATGACCATTCATCACACATCATGTATAATTATTTACATAACAGTCATCGTCTGACAATTAACGTCAAAATCACCTGACAATTTTGAACATCATAATATGCAAAAATCTTGGTTGACTTTGACTATTTTTATTAGTACATTTATATCTTCAAGGAATGTGAAATTGAAACGATACGTATATCAAAAGTGAAAGAAAAGGCTCTAATATTAACATCATTAGTACTTAACAATGATTATCATTCATATTTGACTTTTTAATTAATCATCTGAATATGCAGATTTCAAATTTCAAAGTTGTTCCCAAAATTCCCCTCTTCGGATATAAATGTTGGTAGACGTATAACTTGGGGATAATAATTAACATGAGTGTTGATGTACGGAAAAGAAGAAATAAATGAAAGGAAAAGTTGTGTAATCGGTTAGATCATGTGACAATGATCTCGAATCAAATGATCTCACATCACACAGATTGGAGAAAGTTATGTGTGAGCGCAAACAAATAGAATAAAAGCAGAGAGAGGAAAGGAAAATCATCTCAGTTTACTCACAACATTCGGGGAAGAAAGACGTGCGTCTCTCTTAGCTCTCCCTTTCTTCTTTTCTCTCTTCCCTTCTTCTTTCTGATTCTCTCTTCAATTTTCACATTCTTTCCTCTCATTTTCGCAATTTTCTACCTTCTTTTCACACGAATGAGTCTATACTTTGACATTTTCTACGCAATTTTCATTTGTTTCACCCCGATATTTTACCCGTTTTTCCCACTTCGGGGCTCAGTTTCATACCTGTGATTTAATTCTTAATTTCCTCTATTCTTCAGTGCATTTTCTTCGTACGTCAGAAAAAGATTTGTGTGTTTCACCTTGTAGTTTCTGTAACGATACTGAAACTTCAACTCGTCAGGTAGGAAAACTGGTAGAAAATCATTATGGAATTG
The DNA here is from genome assembly GCA_034696405.1 of Isotoma caerulea. Taxonomy (NCBI): domain Eukaryota; kingdom Metazoa; phylum Arthropoda; class Collembola; order Entomobryomorpha; family Isotomidae; genus Isotoma; species Isotoma caerulea. The sequence goes on along the minus strand of JAQFZZ010000268.1, from coordinate 5,058 downwards.
ATCATATTATAATAGTGAAGTACAGAGTATTTCAAAGTTTGTTTGCTAGGGTGTAGGGTCATTGACATCAGACTAATATTGTTTTGAGGCTGGAGAATACATTTTTGGTGTGATTTTTTTCTTTAGAAATGGAAGCTGATCAAGGAACGATTGAGAAGGGAGGAGAAGAAGCTGCTGGATTTGTTTCCGAAGTTTATAACGAAATTACATCATCTCCTATCAACATTGCTCTTTTGGTTGCCATTCTGATCCTGGTATACAAGATTTTCAGAGGACGACAAGACGGTGGTGACAGTGACAGTTCGGCCCGAGTTGAACCTTCTCTTCCCAAGATGAAGAAACGAGACATGACCCTGCAGGAAATTCGCAAATACGATGGTACTCAAGAGGATGGGCGGATTCTAGTTGCTATCAATGGAACTATTTTCGATGTCACTAAGGGAAAACGCTTTTATGGACCTGGTAGGTTGAGTTTATATTAATAGTAGATTCATGAAGGGATACTTTCAACTGCCGTGTTGTTTTCAATACCGTAATACTGTTTTTTGTTACGTGGATTTAGGTGGTCCTTACTCATCCTTCGGTGGTCACGATGCCTCTCGAGCTTTGGCAATGTTCCAGACAGATTTGGTCAAGGAAGAATATGATGATCTATCTGACCTTGACAGCCGGCAAATGGAGTCAGTTCGTGAGTGGGCAGCTCAGCTCGAAGGTTCCAAATTTTTTTATTTTTAGTCTCATGACTTGAATTATATATTATTATGCCTGTAAATCAAAAAACTTATCTATCTCTTGTTTCATCAATAGACAAGTACGATGTCGTGGGACGACTGCTCAAACCCGGCGAAGAGCCTACTAATTACTCGGAAGACGAGGACGAGAATGACGACAAGAGCAAGAGCAAAGACGACTGACTTCCTTTAAAGCTAACATTACCTTTTCTTCCTTTTCCGATCCAAGCCAAAAGTCTTCTACTACAAACCTCTTCTACTTTAATAATGCTACGTATCATGCTGCACTTGTAATACTGAAACTATGTATCGCGTAGATTATCAAAGGATATGTACCACACTCATTATTTTCTCATTCCGCAGCTATCGATGTCTGATTTTTAAATTCAAAGCATATTTTCAACTACTACTGTATATTCGTACGTTTGTGAGTGAACGAACTTTGTAAAGCCTTCTGTTCTTATCATAGCACTCTTCCACCAAAGCCATTTAATAGAACTATGTTAATATTAAGTATCAAAATTCCCTGTATGAGATAAAAAAACTGTGTAAGATCATGCTACTACTACTCTGTAAAATGTGATTAATGCGTGCATAAAAATATCTATGTTTTGATAACAAACTGAACTTCCTACTGTTTCTGATCTGTTATTTTTAAAGTACCTTAGGTTAACCATTTTATCAATTCCATTTTTGATATTGAATGCATTTGAAACTGGATAGTCATTATGTAAAACGATGTGTGGGAGGTATTATATTATGCGATCTTACACTTTTCTATTATAACAATAACATCTCATCAATATCAGTAATTATCTAAAAATGGGCATACTCTTAAAATTATATCAATCACTATCGTATAAGTATTTCCATAAATCTCAATTTTTTATTACACAAACAGAATCATGCATTTATAAATTCATGTCATGAGTACAACCAAATACAAAAGACGCATAACTTTCTATCGTTAGGAACACAGTTTGTGTGCAATAAATAGGGTTGACACATTTCCCCCATAATAAGCCAATAATAATATGCTGAAGAAAACGCATAGAACAAACATATTAACAAATAACTTAAAACGGTTACACGAATGATTTCTTGCAAATCATCCACCACATATTACAAGTTGAAACTGCGGGGCATATCTCACTTCAAAGCGGTAGTTTGACACGAAAATATAAAAATGTAATGCAAAAAATTATTCTACAGTTACTTAAAATTTACTATTATTGAATACATAAGCTTGGCCACTTCACTTTTACTATTTTGGACTATTTTTTTGTTCCAATCTACTGTAGATAAATTATTACTAGGTGAGCTAATTATTATAAGCAATAAAAATGTATCAAGTATTACATGTATTTATTAGGATGAAACCGCAAGGTTCTTTTGAAACACAGTCTGTAAATAGCTGCTTCAATTTTAATGGATACAGGGCAAGACTGAAACGGATTAATCATAACAACAATTATGAAATCCGGATAAAAATGTAACTTCATAAAACCCTTAAAAGGGAATACATACAGAAAATAGGTTTTGGAAAGTGTTTACAGACCATAAGTTAGAACATGTTATCAATTTTTAAAGCTTAAAAATTAAGCTTTTCATGGCATTGAGTTTTTGAGTATATTTACTTATAGTCAAATTTTATAGATCGGAAGATTATTTTCTGTACTGTTTAGTTTTTGTACGTTCTTCGAGCTCGGTAGGCAAAGATCAGAATGCAGGTAAATAGCAGACAGAGAATTTGAATAGAACCGATTCCGATCAAAGCTCCAATAAAGTATGGACTTTTGCTTTTAATCCAATCAATCAATTTTTCCGCGCATCCCTAGCAAATTAAAATTACAAACATTAAAGTAAATACAGTTGAATTAGTAACGTTTCTTAGAATTTTATGGTACGACAAACCTCTTTGTAAATTGATGAACTTGTGAAAACATCCCCGACCAAAGGAATTGATGCAGTGAAAGGAATTGTCCTGGCTTTGTCACATTGAGATTCCGAAATATCATGACAACAACTCGTTGGAACCAAGTAGGATGATGGAGTAATAGCGCTGAGCGTCATGTCAATTTCTGAACGAGAATCCGGCATTTTGTTCTGACGAAGTAAAATGCTAGAGCTGTAATCCCTAAATCCTGTTGCCCCACAGCATTTCGTCTGGCACAAAAATAACAATTTATGGGTCAATATCTTTTGCTTAAAAAACAAATGTCAAACGACCATACTATTTTTGCAAATTTACAAAATGATAACATAACATAAGTAAATACAACATAACATACATCTTTCTGAATCATATCCCATGCCTTTGTCCTATATTCTTCCACTCCATAGTAATTCTGAACAGAATTTTTCATCAGATTTCGAAAATGGTTCACGAATTCTTCTTGGTGTAAATAGCAGTAAACTCCTGCCGCAAGTTCCGCCAAGGATATCAACAGAACGATTGCAAAAAACTGAAATGACGACATCAATATTTTATTATAATGACAATTATTAACCAATGCACGCTCTAAACCATTCAAACTGCAATAACGCTTCATTCTAGCTAGCTTTGTAATAATTTCAAAAAATTACCAAAGTAAGAAGAGTAGAGGATTGCTTGAAGCCTCCACAACATCCTAGAAGACCTCCGAGGAGCATTACTGAGCCAGCAACCACAAGAAACCATTTTCCGTACACCAAGTAATATGCATCAGGATCATTAGGTCGAGCAAGATCCAAGTAAGTTTCTTGTTCCGCTAGCAAATAAGCGGAAACACCCACGATTGCTATTCCCGTGACCTTGAAGTTAAAGAATTTCAAACAATAGAATTTTACACATTGATTTTTAAGGCTAAAAAAACGTTGGAAACTAAAATTATATTGGACTCTTATGTTTGAAAGAAAGATACTATAAAGAGTCTCATCGTTGAAAAACATGAAGAACTTAGAAAAACTTACCAAAAAGAGGAGCGCGACGTAAATCACGCCGTATTTCATGCATCCATAACACGCCGACATCTTCGTGCCTGTTCACACCACACGTATTTTTCTAAAATAGAACAAATGTAGAACCATTGTCAATATAAGGAAGTTGCATTCGATTAAAAAAATTGCGAATAGCGACATGACAGAACTGCTTATGTACACATTTGATGCGCCTATATTTTATTACGAATTGAATAAAAAACCATAACTTCATCAGTACTAATGGCTATTATCAGTATGATAGTGAATGAGCTTAATTGATACTAACATAAAGATTTCACTTTTTCATTGTTTGATTCATTGCCAATCTTGAGTAAATTTTCAATTTACTATTAATTATAATAAAATATTATTATTATTATTATTAGGTGTGATCCTTTGGTTTCTGCATCAACCTTAATTAAGTCATGCATATTTAATGAAATTTAAAAAAAATCCTTAAGTCACACTCGAAGTTCTTTCTATATGTAATACGAGACAGAGTTTTAGTCATGATAAAACATAATGACTTCATTAATTTCTATGTATACTTTTTAACTTTCGACATATACGGCAGGCAAAGACAGTCATGAAAATAAAATATAGCGCAATTCACTCCAAGCTTGCAAGTATAAAAAAATGTGTATTATTTTAATAATCAAAAGTTTAAACTCAAAACAAGACTCATTTCCAATACAGTATAGTCAGTCAATGATGCCATATTTATTGGGTAATTAAATTTTCATCCTATCCTGTTATTAAGTTAGAGTAGAGCAGAATTATAGCTTTCAATAGTTTACAATTACAAACAGTATTGAACTTGTTAATAGTTGTTAACGATTACTAATGATGAATATAAAAGCTCATGAGGGAATTGAGGGTTTCATTTGGCAAATGCAAATGTGTGACATACAATAGAATATTAGTTTAAATGGACTATCTAACAATAATTAATATGATATTTACTTACTTGTAATGTAAACAAATAAAAGATAAGTAATGTGAACATGAGTCAGGCAGGGATTTTTCAAAGAGGCTGAGTCATATAGTCTCTGATAAATGATTATTATGTTGATAATGTTATGATTTATGATAACGAAACGTATTATATTCCTAAAATGTACTTCCAAAATGATAAGGATATATGTTACAAAGACAAAAGTTTAGTTTAATTGCAATATAAACTAAAATGAAAGATTATCTAAATCACAATTTTTATCAGCTTACTTACCTTACGTCAACTTTAATCGCAAATTATGACTGGTTGGTAAATAAACAAAAACCGATAATGACCGTGTTTTTTAAAGTGTTAGATGTTGAAATACAAACTCACGCACAGGGCTTTAAATCTTCAGGAGTATCTGCAAAT
>JAQFZZ010000267.1:0-22881 GCA_034696405.1 Isotoma caerulea | reverse complement strand
GTGAGGACTAAAAATTAAAATCACGAAACTAAAGAAGTCGTACGCTGCGCTGTTATGTGTTATATGGGATAATGCGTATATTTATCATCTGTGCACTACTGTGTTATCAATGTCCAACAACAAGAAACACATGAAGATAGAAGAAGTGAAGTGAGTTGACACAACGTTTACGTTTACTCTGGAATTTGTAATTCTTTGAGTTTTCCAAGTAGTAATAAATAGAATAAAGACCGTCTACACAGTAGTCACTTAGTCACTGCATAATGAATGTCGTTATTCTGTGTTGAAAAGGCAATAAATATTTTGTTTTCTAAACGATTTAATTCACTTTGAATCGATGTGAAATAATGAACGAAAAAGTTGAAAAAGTGATTTGTTTGTTTGGTGTTTGGGTGGGTTGAATTTGGGATTCGTTGGAAATGTATTTGATATTGGATTAACACAGCAAAAGATATAAAATAATAGATAGTCCGTCAGTCAGCCCAGCCGTGTCTTTCTTGTACAAGTGTGAGTGGATTAGTCCATTTGGTTGGCTTGGATTCTCTCTACACTCTATTGTGAATTTGGATTAAGGGCCTTGATTTATTTTTCAAGGAGTCAGTCTCATGTTATGTTAGAACAAACGAAACCTAACGAATAACCAATTGCAACATAATACTATTACTCCTGTATGAGGGAGAATTTATGCCAACTATCTTATTTTGTTAGGCTCCAATGTACATTTTCATACTCTGTCTGTACACTGTATGTTAGCATATACACTTTTGTAAATTACATAATTAATTATTATATAAATCCTTATAAATAAAAATGACAATGTAATAACGCTATGTACGATTGCTGTTCTGGACAACTCAATAAATATTTTTTTTATATTTGTTTGTATTTGTTCTCCATTAAAGCATGTTTTAATTAGGCATCAAATCAGAATCAATGTTAGATGGGTACTTGACTGCACTGCTCCATAGGATAGTTATTAACGTATTGTGGGGAAGTAGACACTTAGATCGTCCAAACCTCCCGTCGTCGACTCGGCCCGTTTCAGGAGACGGCAACGGGAACTCAGTCGCCTCTTTCTTAGTGACTAGTGGGGAATGGGGAAGGGCCCCTGAAATATGTGACATCTGACTGAAAATCCTAACCGTATAGCATTTATTGTACATTATTAAGTAGCAAAAGCTACGGGAATAGTCTTTCTGTCTGTCTGCCACGTCGATAACTTCCGAACGGATTGATGTATTGACACTTTGACACGCGGTTTGTGATGTTGGACTCACAAGGGAAGTAAAGGTAACCTCAGAAAGATTTTTAGTTGAAAATTTTTTGATAGGTCAAGTAGCTCTTTAAATTTCGATGTCATCAGAACTTCCCGATTTCATTTAGACGCCCTCCAGATTTTTTTAAAAGAAAAAAGTTGGTTGCAACTGTATAGTAATTTGCATAAGGGGACATAGTTACATAGTTACATAATGCATTCTTTAATTTTCTATGTAAAGTATTATGATTTTATCACTGACACATCCGATTTTTTTCTTTAAAAAAGTTCTGGAGGGCGTCTAAATGAAATCGGGGAAGTTATGTTATATGAAATCGAAATTTAAAAAGTTACCTGACCTATCAAAAAATTTTAAACTAAAAATCTTTCTGAGGTTACCTTTACTTCCCTTGTCAGTATTTTTTAAATTTGGTATTGAAATTCAGTGCACTGTGACAAAGGGCACTGGTTGCACTTATAAGCGCCGTGAAGCGCAAAATTCATAAAAATCATAAGGTATGTTTTCACATCTAAAAAATGTCAGAAATTCAAATGTTATAACTGTTTTTGTCCAATGAGGTCAGGAGGTCACAAATTGAGGTCAAACGCCAAAAAGGTCAAATTTCAAGTTTTATTTATTTGGGTAGGTCTTGACGAGTAGATGAAAATGAGATAGGATCTAGTAATAGTCTACGAGGACTTTTAAAGTCACAAAATGAGACTGAAAGTCAAATTTCAAGTTTTACATATTTGTATACGTATTAATATTAACGGGTAGATCAAAATAAAATGTTACAGACTTTCGAAATATGGTTTCAAAATTTTGTATTGTTTGAAATTATTCAAATCAAATACAATTTAAACGTGCAGCTTTCGCTACTTGGTTACACCCTTACTTGATTCGGTTTATTTGTTTTCTTATTTCAAAACCAGTAGTAGAAATTTTTTGATTTAATAAGTTGACGTTTTGGAATTAAACGTTAACCACATTGTTGATAAGTTTTTTTATTTAATTTTTATTCAAAGCTTTTGATAAGTAACTAAGCCTCCTTCAGGTCCTTCATGAAACAAAGTGTATTGCAAACTGCAAAGCTCCTGAAACATTATTCTACCGTTCCGATTACAACAAATATCAGAGAGATCTGCAATTTTTTGCAAAGAGAAGAGACTCAGCAGTATACAATATATTGAATTGGGCATAAATTCCCCTTCATAAAAGATTTACATACTTTATACAACACTTGATGCATGCATAATGCATACCTAATACGAAGACTACAGATTCAGTGTAGTTAGACTGTTACAGTACTGAGAAGAACTTAGAAATAATAAATTCTAATTATCATCATCATCACTGTTTTCTGTTCACTCCCATCCATGCATGTCCCATCCATAGATACAATGCTACAACATGTATTCTCAATTTACGTAAACATCACGCGAAAGATGTCTTAGTGAACCGCACAATGATGTATGCCTAATGTCAAGTCAGGTTGCTTATTACAAATTAAATACTGACCAGCAAAACTTTTATCAAAATATCAAAATTTTAATCGATGGTAATTTAAAAACCACGGACAAGGCCTACGAGGCTTTTATCACCGGTTTTTTCTGCAGTTATTTAATAAGGAATTAAAGAACGGTTCGCCGTAAGGTGCTATCGTCATTTTGATAATTATTAAATAGATCGACATTAATCTTATAATTACTCTTGATAGTAAAATAAATCATTCAAGTAAACATTATTATAATAACCAGAATTTAGCATTGCTGAACATGTGTTATCGGCACGGCATAAGATTTAAGGGAAGTGACGACTGGTAAGGAATTAAGAAGTTTTAAGGTATCATTGGGGATTGGGGCACTGAAATACTTAGATTTTGAAATAAAATATTATCTACTAGAAATCAACAGTATTTAAGATAGTTTGCAATTTTTCAAACATCATCTCATCACAGTTCCTTGGAATAGTTTTTTAATAAATAAAAAATATGTATTTGGCAGTACGTACTAAATTAAAGCAATGATTGGGTTGTAGACACATAATATTCTATTTGAGATAGAGATAATAGTTTTTTCAAAGAGTTGTAATTTCGTATTTGCCTTTCTAAAATCTCAGTCAAGTATTAATTTATATATAGTGCATAGTGTCTCTACTGACGACTGAAAAAGTTGGTATATTGTGGACTTGTGGAAAATTCTTTGATTTTCATATTTCATGAGAAATTAATGAAATTATTCATGAAAGGATTTATAAATGACAAATGAAAATATAAATACTTTCAAACCTGAAAAATTTTTTGCAAGCCTTTATGCTTTAAATTTAAAAGTAAATAATTTTTGGCATTTATTCGTCGTAAAATTTATATTACAAACAAATTTTCGATCATACAGCCGTATGGCTATAGACTATCGACGCCTATAAATTCTGTCATTAATCTCAAGTATTGCTGTTTAAATTAATAACTCACACAAAATACAATGAAATATACTAAGATTTCATTTCAAAACACTTACTCAGTTTGAGCACAATCGTATTGTATAACATGTGCACGTAGTAAGTTTCATTTTTCATGCAAGGTTATGATTTTATGATATGTTACGGTTGAGTTGTAAATTGTTGCATAGTAAAAGCCACGCAGAATGCTGAGAGGGAATGCGGTAGTTGATATTGATTTGTATGCAATATTATTAGATTTTCAATTATATAACATTGCATCGCCTCAAGTTATTATACTCGTAACTCCTACTTGGCCATCCGATCAATATACTGAATTTCTTATTGGATTTCTTAATGATTTCTCGAAGAAGTTGCTAACTAGTGCCATTAGCTTAAACTTATATGATATGATAATGATGATATTACGATTACGATTAACATATGAGAATCGATAGTTTTTATGTGTGATGATGTGATGCTGTTAGGAAATTTTGAAATGCACACTAGTAACGGTAATACTTACCTAACTAAAGATAATTATAATCAATTATAATGGTATTACCTGAATGGTGGGAGCAAATGTTGAATATCTTTCCAACTTATATTTCCGACGTTTTTCTAAGCTCAAGTTTGAGTTTCACTTGCATGACAGAAGGATTTCACGATTCGTATTATAGTCTGTATAAATATAGGTTATGGCATGGTTAGTTTTTTTCAGTTTTGCTAAATGTTTTTGGTTGCTACACTTTTGCGAACAGTATAGAATGTAATATTATGTATTATGATGAGTATGACATCATATACTAATGATATAATACATACTAATGGATTTAATTACAAGGTAAATTGACGTTACTTTTTTGTACTTGATATTTCCGAAGACACGATGTCATGACCACATCCACCCAGATTCCAAACGAGTACAAAGTTTCTATATGTAAACAGAATACAATAATATTTAGTCAAAATCGATGTCAACAAGACGATAAGTCGAATAATATGGACTATTTTATGGGGAACAAATTTGTATTGAACATTGCGAAAATCATTGATCATGTGTACAACAAGTCAAGAAGGCGTATTATTAAATGTGGAAATAAATGTTTATTCTCTTTTATTCACTCCAACGAGCATGAGTACTCGGTATCAGGCATATATAAACAATATAACTGTCATTATAAATTTTATCTTCGTGATAATCATCGTGACACATAGTATTACACATTTTAGAAATTAGTATTGGCCTTTTGACACTACGCGTTATTATTGTCTCTTTTTTTAGTAGGGATACAGAAATCAAAGTGTCTTTAGTATCAAAGAACTCAATACTACGGAGCAAAGGTTGATTTTAATGGTAATGATTTGCTATCAATTTCATCATCTTTCGCATCGCTGTCGACTGTCAAACGAAGTACGAAATCAGCCGTAAAAAATAAAATACATCATCCACACTTCAAAAAACAAGTTATTTTCATGTCTTGTTTGTGTCGTTCTAAAAAGATTTTAGTTAAAAGGAACAAAATGTGAAAAGATAACAAACTCATTTGACATTTAAAAATGGAAATATATGTTTCTGAGACTAATTTCGTAAATTTCCAAGTCATTTTTTGCACCAGGATTGCAACATATTTTTCGAACATTTCAAATCATTTAAATGGCCACTTATTTCATGACAACAATTTTTTCGATATCTCAAAGAAAGAGTTTTAAACATTATTGAGTATATAGCATAGGCATTTATATGATGAAACAGAGACGAAAATGTACATAGGCTAGGGTTATAGTTGAAACTTGAAACCCTTTTAAAAGTAAATTTTAGACGTTTTGAATTTATTTCTGAGGATTTCGATTTATTTCTATGTGCACTGTTTTCTTCTAAATTCCTGTTATAAAACATGAATAAAACATTTAAAATATATTGCAGGCGGTATTAAAATAACGATGAATACGATACATCCGATGCAGTTTTAAAAACATTCTTGTAACTTCCAAAGTTTGCTGAATGCTTCTTCATATTTTTGTGTAAAATCAATTAGAATAGATTGCATTTTTTGATCGCAGAAAAATTAAATTATGTGGCTAAAATACGCTTGCTTGATGTCCTTTCAGTTACTGAAATTTAGTATAATTACGATCTAAACTGAAAAAGTGATCAATCAATTCCGTTTAAAGGTAGTTAAGTAGATATTTCCGTTGAAGTTTGCGACCTTTTGAAAACACTCAAACTTTGTGCAAAATGTTGTGAGAGTACTGAAAGTGTGCAATCCAATTTACAGTATCATTAAAGTTAGAGTAGGCAGATTCAGGAAGCTAGAAAAAATTTTCCGTTAACTTTTTAAATCGTACTGTCCAGACAAATCATTTTCTCCAACAGTTTCCTTAAAGGGGATGTTGAAGATTTTTGGATGTTTTTAAAACGGTACTTAACAAGTTAAAAGACTTTGAAGAATATTGCATATTTTAGTAACACGAAGAAATTCCTAATTCTTGTATATATGCCACAGAACAAATAAAAAAAAACTATTCGATTTCGATTGTTCAACTTTTGTGTGCATACATATAATTATGATTTATATGTGTCAGCAGACTTATCACTTGTTCTGAGATATAAAGCTATTTCTTTAGTTTACACTATTTTAGAACTGCTTAATAGATCTCGAATCTTGATGTCATTTTGATGTAAATAATTTGTACACCTCTTTTATTAAGAATCTAAATTGATGTTGATGTTTAATACTCTTGTTGTTAAAGTACATACAGGCATATGCTTCTAGATTTGTGTGCATATGTATTACATAATTTTGAATCTGCGTATGCCCGAAATATTGCGACATTCCTTCAGGTAAATTTATGATATTCTTCCTGAATGAAGCGGTTGAGAATTTTTCAAGAATCTTTTGGTAAAAATTGACTGGATGGGAATGGAATTAAATAGCCAATAAATACCACCAATTTTGTCTTAGGTAACTTCTTTGCATCAAAAATATGATATATATATATATATATATATATAAATATATATATAAAGAAAATAAATACTATACGTGAATTTAAACTTGTTGTCCAAAATTACAAATGCGTGCGATGAAGCGATGCGTGCATTACTTACAGTTTACTTATAGCACTTAACAGAATAACGAATTTATCATAAGGCTTATTTTCTGTTTATCATTTTAGTTGCATAAAAAGAATTTTCTATCAACATCTTCCTTCGTGTAATATAAATGCTAAAAAGTTATTTTCCTGATTTTTTATCAAGGACAGTGCGTAAATGCCTAAAAAGCGCAATAGGTGCAATGAGGAAAAATCTAAAAATTAGATTTAACTTTTACTGTTAAACGATTTACTGTAAATGTTAAAAAGTTTTAAACATGGGTTCAACCAGCAAATTTATATTAATGTCAATTCAATAACATAATGGAATGGATGGTCATTTCACCTGACTTTTCTTCTTATTGTCCTAAATACTAAATCTTTTAGTTCTTCTGGAATTGTCACAAAGTACTGAAAGTACCGTATTTCCCGGTATAGAACCCCCCCGGATTAGAATTTCCCTAAATATAGCCCCACCTTTTGGTCACTGCATTTTTTAATAAATTCCCCCCCCCCCCGGAATAGAGCCCCATGGGTAAAATTCATGTAAACAAAAATATACTGTCGGGAATATTAATTAATGAAACAACTACAGAAAGACCTCAGCATTAAATAATACAGTGTTTTAATTTTATCAACTTTCAAAAATAATATGAATTTTAAGACAATTTCAAAGATTTTGTATAGCATTAAAGCAAAAAAATGCAATTTTCTGAACAAAATCGTATTTTTTTTCAAAACCTCACTGAAAAATTTAATCAAGTCCCCCCCGGAATAACTCCCCACCCCGGAATACTACCCCACCCTTTTGAGGAGGTTGAAAAAATAAAGCCCCATGGGGTTCTATACCAGGAAATACGGTACTTAAAATATTCATAAAGGGGTTTTTTCCTGTGTACGGCTGTGTTTTGTCGGTCTCTATATATAGTCTCTAAAGGTTGAAGTGTGGGACACAATACGTATAGTTGGTGGAAGGTTGTTGTAATTGTCATCGTTTTTGGGTAATTGAATTCAAAAATTAACATAGCCAAAACATGAATGTATGCTTTTAGTTTCTATCCACATTATGTAAGGTGAAGTGTAGTTTCCGATCTACTCGTCTTAAGTCATGTATTTGAAATCGGCGTTTTGAGTATTTTCTGGCTTTAAATCTGATATTGTAAAATTTAGATTCCAATCTGATTGTGTAAAGCGATTTTATTTCAACCTTTTCCTTTTTTATTGATCAACATTTGTATTAATATGTTCCCAAAACCTATGATAAATTAAATTGTATTTGAATTGTAAGAATCGGGGTTTTAAATCTAATTTATTTAGTTTATTTTGTGCAATCGTAACTGTAATGTTTTGAACTAATGGAAATAAAATTATAAGTTATACACGTTCAAGAATGCTAACTTATTCTTGTAGAGGGGACATGCAAGACTTTATTAACGTAATATAAAATTTCTTCCTACTTTTCTGTTCATAATGAGTAAAGCGAATTTGTCGAACTGTCTTCTTATTACACGAAGATTTTAACTGATTTTGTTGCACAGAATCATGGGCTAAAATCTACCATCAGTTTCAGTTATCCATTGCAGATTGTAGTATCTATATAGTGAATTCTGCAAGTGGTATTGAATATTGATGTCATGACAAGTGAGACTATCTCGAACCTACCGTCAGGTTTTCAACATTGAGCACCCTTCTAATTTTATCCAAAGAGATAGTAATACAGATGTAGAGAATATCAAAAGGAAAGAAAAACAAAAGCTTTCTGTGATAAATTTGTTCATTTAGTCGAGTTGCATAGAGAACAATGACGTAAGAAGGGAAAAGCAAGTGGCAAGTGGCAAGTAGCATCCTTAATAAGATTATCGTTTCTGTCTAGTCGTTTAAAATTCATTATGTACGAGACGCTGAAGGTGCCACAGGCCACAACTGCACTACTGCCACCTCGATGCCTCAATTCCGAGTCCAAATCTGCAAAAACTTGTTTGTGTGGTTCTTCTTGGCCAAGTTTCTGTGGAGTTTCATTTCGTAAGGACCACTGACTGTCATATGTTGACACGGATAAGGAAAAGGAATATCATGGAAAAGACTTTTCTCCCTGCGTAGAAACAAGCATTATGCTATGGTAATGAAATGAACGAATACGAAAGCTGTCGACCAGAGAGAAACTCGAACTCGTTGCTGCTAGCTACTTGGCTATGGCAGCTATGGCCAAAATTCCAGTTTACTTCCTCTCATCTCATATCGTCAGTCTCGAGTATACAATATGGACATTACCAACGAGAACCATACACTTGGTTGGAGATAGTGTAGTCATCAGGATGATGATGATGACGATGGCATAAAAAGGGCCCAATCCAATCCACATAGACGTAGGCACTAAAAAAGCCTGTATATTCTGTACGATTAGAGGACTAGCAAGGACTACATAACTAATAAGACTCCCACAAGGAAATCATCTATGTTTTTCTGTCTATATGCATCAAACATATTTCCAGGTATCGTTCTTACCACTTTCTAATAAAATGGTATGCCATGCCAACGAAGCCAGCCAGGTAGCAGGTAGGCGGATTGATGTAATAAATATCAGAGCAGATGTACTCTTTCTTTCTCCAAGTGGAGTAGTCAAAGAGCTTATTTTAGATTGAGAGTTACCAGGAGCTATTACAGAGCTTCAATCCAAGAACAACCAATTTATACCTTTAGTGGTTGGACTGGTTTCTTTTGATTCATATAGTTAAAAGCTGTTTTATTTTATTGTTGAATGATCTTCTTCATTCATTTCATACCAAAGAAATACCTATTATTATTATATCATTAGGAAGACTGCCACCACCGTGACCAACAAAACCAAACTGGAGATCAAAAGGATATGAAATGTATTGCATGGGTAACAAAACAACTTCTTTGCCTTTGCCATTTCCTATTTCCATGATGATCAGCATGATGATATGAATACGAAGAAACTCTTCTTCTATTATGCTTGCTCTGGTGGTGGTGGTGGTCCTTTCCTCTTTCTTTTTTACTTACTTTTGCTTCTTCCAGAGAGAAGAGGTTCCTTTCCCTGTCTGCCTGACTAACAACTGTCATCATCTTCAAGATCTTCTTTTTTGGCCCAATTGCCCTGCCTGCCTGGCCCTACTGACTACTACATATACACACACCACAGACTGTTACCATCATCGTTCGGTATCTCCAACCGATATAGTCATTCTCTCTCCCTAAGTCAGTTGCTTTGCAGCTGATTCTTTCTTTTTCTTCCTTGTCCGTATGTGTAAGTAAACACAAACTGAATGGCTATCATCTTCTTCATTATTACTAGAATACAACATCTCTCCTTCCATTGTCTCCTCTAACAATGTAACAAGAATAATAACAAAGGAAAATGTGCAATTAATTAAATCTTCTTTGGTCTGTGAGGGCAAGTCAAGTCAGGGTTAAATAAAAGGAAGTTCTTTCACGTATGGACGTATTCGTATTCATCCTGTGACGGTCGGTGGTGGTGCGTGTCTTCTGTCTACAAGGCCTCGGTTGGTTATCAACATCAACATCAATCTGTGATCTTTTGAATGAAAAAACTGGTGTGGTGACTGGACAAAATAGCCTCTGACCCTTTGCCCTTCTCAGGGTCAACAGTTGACTTGTTGGGCCTTTTGTTTTCAATTGAAATTATTGAAAATACTTCTGACGCAATACAATTTGTTGTGATGTGACTTAAGTATAGGCGTAGTAGGGAGAGAGGGGACTTTTTGTAACTTTCTTCTTGATGTATCTATCTATACAGTTGGAAGGTGCCGAGGGAAGGAGAAAGCAATTAATTAACTTTTGACATGGTGGACAAGAAGAGATAACTGACGGATGGGTGTGTACTAGTTTGATGTTTTCAAATGTTTGTGGAAATGAAGGCGCATGCAAAGAAACATATTTCATAATCGAAATCTGATATCAACAAAGGCAGTTGCAACTTGCAATATATGACGAGACGATACACAGACACGGCTCCTTGCAGTTTAATGTGTAATGACTAATCAACGTTGAAAAATGAAGGAGCCAACTAATTGATGGAGTATAGAATAATCTAATCTATAATCCAGGATTTCAACTGCGATTACAATTTTACTATCCAAAAAGAAGGATCAATCTCTAACAAATTCATGAATTACTTTACTTTGTACTAGTCGTATGAAAGTCTGAAGCTTTGGTGGACTTTTTTTCCCAAGTTTTCAGCAACTTTCTTTGTACAACCCTATACATGCCCAACAAATTGCAAACTTCCGGAGTATTTCGAGGTCAAATTTTGCAGAGACGCTGTTTTGTAATATACCTGGTGTGACATCAAAATTCACTAATTGTCTACAACTATCCCTCCTGTGTTCCAAGATTATTCGCTCGTGTTCATTTTATTTTTAAACCCAGATCGCAAGTTGAAATTAAATCAACTTTACAAGTTTGCATGAGTTTCAATTAAAAGATTAAGCAAGCAAATTGTCATAACATAAAATATAAGAATATAACCAATAATGTCTTCAAAAGTTATTCTGTAAAATATGGAAGTGTAAATACGTGGGAAAATATTCCAAAGATGCTGTATTATTTGCTTGTTGGATATTTGTATTATTGGAATCTTATGTGACGTGATGAAAAAAAACTGGACTGATGAGAAGTAGTGTTAAGCCATAAGTGGCTGCTGAATGGGGTCAATAGCGTCAGTACTGCAGTGGCACTGCCCTGAATGCTCTCATATCAACCCTACAGAAGTGTCCAGGTGCATCCATTGCGGCGGAAGTCGACTCCTTGGGATCAGTTCGGAGACAAGTTCTTTGTCTTTACCCGTGTTCATTGATCAACCCCCTTATCAAGCTCAGAATAGGTTAAATGAATCTATCGATAAGAATGAGTCACAATTGTCTGCTCACAGTTCTTCTAACAATCATCAATCTGTTTCTTTTGAATGTCGTCTGGAAGAGCCAAAAACTACCGAGTGGTATGAATTTTATCATTGTGTTCATTTGTTTAAATGCTCACAGCGTATTATGTAAAAGTTGTGCCGAACAAAAAAAAAGTAAAACGAGTTTGTCGAATTTTAATTAATAATTCTGTATTTTTTAGTACAACGCATGAAAATGTGTCAAGCGAGGTAGTTCAGTCACCGGACTCTTCCGGCCCATCCGATGGTTCTCAAGATGATGGTCCTATGGTACGGACGGACGACTCCCAATCTCCAGAAAATGAGTCAAACTCACCTGTAAAGCTATGTCGTCGAAGCTCAAACGGTCATTGTTTCACTAATGATGACTTTACCGATACTCAAGTTAAGATTAAAAGTTTGACCCCTTCTAACTCTATCAACACGGAAAGAATCTCAAAGGAAACTGCCCTGATCTTTAATAATAAAAACGAGAAAAATATATCTCATCAGACCCAGTACCTTTCTGGTACAGATGAGTCGTTCAAACGTAAGAAAGTTAACTCGTCTAGTCTAAACACACTGCCACGTCGGGAGTCTTCGAATCTAAACAATCATCGTCATCAACAAGGCAACTCCTTGAGTCGCTCAGCTACGGATTCCAGTATTCCTAATGAAAAATGTACGTTTGAAAGTAACTTAAATAGTGAAAAGAATTGGCCTACCAACAACAGTACCTTTCAAGTTAGTCCTTTGAAGATCAAAGAAGAAGAAGCTATGCAGGTGGATAGAACAGTTAATCCGGATAGAATTTGCTTTGACAAAGGTATTCGGGAAGCTACGGTAAAGAATCTCAAGTGTCCTTATGCTCAAAGGAAGGCTAACAGTAGCAAAAATGGAGTTCAGAGCATAAAGAGTGTTTCTGAAACTGTGCTAGAAGATATCATTCTGGCTAATGAAGATGAAGAACCATGCAGTCTTACTTTTGAAAAAAATTCTGTACGCTTTGAAAATAGTCCTCCTAACAAAAGCTCATTCGCACAACCCAAGGAGCAGAAAGGAAAACTTTGCCATACAAAGTCTGCCCCATTGGTGAATAGAAAACTTCCAAGTTACAGCAAATTATTAGCCTCTGGTGTGGTCACTGATGCTGATGCTTGTATAAGAACTCGAAAATCGCCGAAAGAAATCTCAAAAGACTTGAGGGAACCAGCTGCTTCATGTTCAAGTCCAATAGACCATATTTCTTCTAAGGTTGCATGTCTTGAAAAGACTGATGCAAATATTCGGGGTGCAGTACCTAAGATTGGAAGAGATAATAAGATATATACTAAGCCAAGTACTGTAACGTTTGGAAAAAAATCAGATGAAAAATCTTCACCAAAGAGAGCTAAAGAATCTCCAACGACATTATCTTCAAGTTCAGGTGATAAGTCTAGCCCGGAGTCACCCGAATCTTCGTTTGAATGTGCTATCGCGAGTATTCCCCCTAAAATTTCACGAAATCCGGATTTAAGTAAAGTATCTTATAAGGTTGGTAACAAACCAATTTTAGCAGATGAAGCAGAATTGGAAGATCTGAAATTTATTGATGACGATGAACAAGCTATTGTTTCACCAACTTCGACAGTAAAAGATTTGCCACCAGGTCGGCGATCATCTCTACCATCTAACAGCCCATTATGTCTTGAAAGCGATTTTCAAGATCTATCTGTTCTTAAGAGATGGACTTGTTCTAAATGTACGTTGGCAAACAATGTATCGTCATTAAAATGTGAGGCATGTGGAACCACATGTTCGGGAGATAAATCCTTTGACTTAGCAAAAGCTGGAGGATCAAATGACGGGGATAGGGGAAGAATTAGGAAGAAAATGGAACGGCCTCGATCAGTTGCTGTTACAGAGTACTGGTCATGTCCTGTTTGTACGTTGCAAAATCCTTTGTATTCAATACGATGTCAGGCTTGCCAGTGGGATAAAAATAAAGAGCACAAGGTAATAAAGTCATTTCTGCAAATATGTAAAAAAAATATGCTATAGTACCTATTTTATTATCTAGTTCACTATTAATCCTGACTTATTTTATTTTCTTATAGGTTGCAAATGGATACATTAAAAAGAAGTGGTCATGTCCACAATGCACATTTAAAAATCCAATGAAAGCAACTACTTGTGAAATGTGCCAAGGGCCGAGAAAAATTTCGTCTGCAGGTGGCTCTTCGTCCATGCCAACAACCATTTCTGTGTCGAAGAAAGGGACCAAGCAGAAGTACCAGGAAATTGTTTCGTATTGTCTTAAAAGCGGTGATCTTTTTGTTGATGATTCGTTCCCTCCAGCTCCTAAATCTCTCTATTATAATCCAAAACTGTCCACTGTAAATGGTGACCTTGTTTCTCAATGGCTTCGTCCAAAGGACATAGTAACCGAACAAGGAGGTGAAATTATTCCGTGGGTTGTCTTTCGAACTCCTTTGCCATCTGACATTTCTCAAGGTGAATGCTTGCTCATTTTTATTTTTAAAAATAAAGAAAGTTTTACATTAAGTCAATCAATTTTCGAATATCAAATTTTATATAGGTGTCCTCGGTAATTGTTGGCTGCTTAGTGCTCTTGCTGTAATTGCTGAGAGGAAAGAATTGGTAGAAAAGATTTTGGTGACGAGGGAGATTTCCTCCGTGGGAGCATATATGATTCGGTTGTGTAAGGATGGATCGTGGACCACTGTGATAGTTGATGACCTCCTGCCTTGTGATAGAAGAAAGCGCTTGGTGTATTCACAGGTTCGTCTAAAAAATGTGTCATGTGTTAGTGTACTGATTAAATTAATTTTGTGGAAATTTTTTAAAAAAATAAAATGTTTGTAATTAAATTGTATAGGCTAAAAGAAGACAGTTATGGGTACCGTTGATTGAGAAAGCTGTTGCAAAAATTCATGGATGTTATGAAGCTTTAGTATCTGGTAGAGCGATTGAAGGGCTGGCAACTTTGACTGGATGTCCATGTGAAAGCATCCCTCTCCAGGTAATTGTGTAGTGGAATGTCGATTTCGGTAGTCGAGAGCACATGAAACTTATAAGGTCTTTCATTTGCAGAGTGGAGCTGATGAGGAGCTGGATAGGGATTTGGTTTGGGCTCAGCTTTTGTCGTGCCATGCAGCACGATTTCTAATGGGTGCTTCTTGTGGAGGTGGCAATATGAAGGTGGATGAAGAAGAATATCGGGAAAAAGGTTTAAGGCCAAGACATGCTTACTCCGTTTTAAATGTCGATGGGTCAAATAACTTAAGGTTTGTATTCAGAAAATTTTTATTGCAATATAAAGCAGCTAAATATTGTATCAAATATTTCATTTCATACAATAATTTTAAAAATTCAGATTGCTGAGACTTCGTAACCCGTGGGGTCGATACAGCTGGAAAGGTGATTGGAGTGATTCTTCACCATTATGGTCAACAGACCTGAGGGACAAATTGATGCCTCATGGTTCAGATGATGGAGTTTTTTGGATATCCTTTGATGATATGTTGAAGTGAGATTTACAACTTTTACAACTTGGTTTTAATTTGTTGTGGAGGTAGGAAAGATTTTTTTCAAATATGCTTCTATTTTAAAGGTACTTCGATTGTATTGATGTGTGCAAAGTACGGAATGGATGGCATGAGAGGAGACTTCAAGGGATCTTACCACCCTCAGCTGATTTACAGAATCTGTCCTGTATTTTGATAACTGTAATGGAAGCTACTGAAATTGAAATCTCTTTATTTCAGGAAGGTCACAGGTGAAGATTTTACTAAATATATTACGATTTGAGAGATGTTGTGTATTTTAAGGTTGAAAACATTTTTTCTCTTGTTCTAGAAATTCTGAAAAATCTCAGCGCTCACAACTCGACTTGTGTGTTGTACTATTTCGAGGGCTGGAAACAAGTCAAAGTGACTCCCAAAAATTAGTACTTGGGCGTTTGGTTGAACATTCAAAACGACAAGTGAGAGGTTTTGTGGGCTGTCATAAAATGATAGAACCTGGTTTTTATCTCGCAGTACCTCTTGCTTTCAACCACTGGCATAGTGGTAAGTTATTCCTTAAGAACGCTTTTTGTGCGAACGAAGCACAGTTTAAGAAAACGAAGAAATTAAAAATTGTGAATTATCGTAATAACAGGAGCGGATTTGCCTTATCCCCGTTATGTGATGTCTTTGCATTCTTCCAAGAAGGTATTGTCAGACCAAATTGCACCTCCTCCATATATGCTAGCGGACGCAATCATACGACTTACTATGGAACGTGGTCAGCGACATGAGGGAAGGGAAGGAATGACTGCTTATTACCTGACCAAAGGCTGGGCTGGACTAGTTGTTGTTGTTGAAAATCGACACGATGATAAATGGATTCAAGTTAAGTGTGACTGCCAAGAAAGCTATAACGTTGTTTCGACTAGAAATCAATTGAAAACTGTTGATGCGGTTCCTCCTCTCCATAGGTAAAACACTCAAAAGCAGAAATGTCTTCGCATATAAAATTTGAATGTACTAATTTTGCTACGTTTGTTACAATTTGCAGACAAGTTATAATCGTTTTAACGCAACTAGAAGGAAGTGGTGGTTTCAGTATTGCCCATCGACTAACTCATCGTCCATCTCTGACCAATGGATTGCATGACTGGGGTCCACCAAATGCAGATCATTGGCCTTTAGTCGGCCCCGAAGTAGAAGGTCTTCATGCTCCACGTCCTATTTGATGAAATTGAGATTTAAGGGTTAGAAATTTTTGGTAAACTGTCTAGTAATAATGCATAGAACTCAACACTACTTTTCAATAATTTTCTTTCGATAATTTCTTCTAATTACTATAGGAAGTTAGGACAAAGAAAGTCATGAAGGTCAAGATTTTATGACTTCTACCTTATTCTCTCTTTCAAATTCTATTATTAGCCATTTAATTTCTTTGCGGCTCAGTGTACTAAGGCTGCTATTTTTAACGTCTTACAATTTAATCTGTACTTCGACCTAATTTATAGCAGAGAAGTTTATTAAAATATAAATATTATACTTGAATACCTATTCTACTGTTAAAAGCATAATAATATGTGTTGTATTATAACTTGTAGGCGTAGGTAGTACAAAAATTGTGTAGTTTACTCTACTCACCAAGACTTAAAAAATTACTTAATCTCTTCTGTTTTTTTGTTTCGACACCAATGTGATGTATCCAGATAAATAGCTACAATCTACAATAATCTAAATGGTATGATATGGTATGACATAAATATGAGATGACTGAATCTAAAACAGTGAAACTCCTAATACACCAGAAACTCCTATTTTGTTCAAGTTCTGTCCATGTCTCGTCTCAGTCACTGTACAAAAAAAAAAACAAATCCTATGAACCCCCTCACTCAATGTTTCATGCATTTATTATTATTATTATTTATTATTATTATTATTTGCTTATAAACTTATTTGTGCCATGTAATGTTCAATGTTCATAATTGTCACAATTTTAATAACTTTTATTATTAAGCCACAGAATGAATCAAGAAACGTGAATCTCGAAGCTTTAATCTCATTAGGTGATAATATGTATGCGACGATAATTGCTTCTTTCAAAGAGCTAATAATAATTTGCTATCATATCATTACGAGTTTAAAAATACGGCTAATAGTCCAAAGGAGCTGTACAAATCATGTTGATTTTAATATTATTATGACTGCAAGTATATGTGATTTGCATATATTGTAATTTATATTAATTAGGTTTATGTAATATTATGTTGATGCGGTTCAATCTTATGTTAATTTAATATTCCCCTGTCAGAAACGCATGATGAATCACAAAAACTCACTCAATAAAACACCGGTCATTGATATCTATTGCTAATTATTTGTGGTAAAGGAATTGTCATTGATTTTCATAATAGATTCGGTCAACTTTTTATTCAATTTCAATTTGGTTTCAGTGAACATCAATATCATTGGAATAATAATAATAACAAGGCTTATACCATAAAATGAAATACGGATAAACTTATTGTTGTGTACACGTTCGGCAGATACGATATTGTAATTTAACAAGAGATATTGTGGGTTAATTAGTAAAAACAATCCTTATATATTAACTAAAAACAATACTTTTTGCTAATTAACACGTTTGGAGACAGAGTTTAGTAACAACTTACTTTCGTACATTAGGAAGCTTTCACTAATAAGACGGTGGGTAAAATGTACTTCGTGAAGCGAACGAAAATACCATGAACCATAAAATAACCTTTGATATGAGTATGGATAAATGCAAATTCAATTATCTTGTTAAATATGATTTAGCTGTTTATCACTTTACTGGAAATTGCATCTTTTATGTGAGATTTTTTATTCTATTCAACTTGTCATTCTATAAATAATCTTCCAGTGAATGAAACCGACTGAACTAAAGTATTTGATTGAGATTTTGGCTAGAAAGGCCATACAAATATTTCTGCGAAGAAATCCATACGCTATTATTACATAATATAGTAATACGGACAAAATTAAATCCGAAACACTAAATAATTATTAGTGCGATTTCGAACTTACAATTTAATTTATGTAAACGGGAATAACAATTAACAAGATTACGTTTGACTTTTAACTCAAGGATCAACATAATATATTGTAGATAAAACAACTAAACTTATCGGCAGCTAGAGTTGATGAGAGAAAACATTTTGTGAAGCAACAAACAATAAATAAATTATAAATGGATGCATAATAAACTTAATAGTAAATAACATAAGCATTAAAGACCTATTTGATATTCAACAAACCCAAGCCAAACTTCGTAAAACTTCTATGGAACGATAGAGTTGGGAACGGTTAGAACGAGGTAATACAAAGATGTTTCTCGGTGTTTCATTCAATAATAGTTTTTTTTTCTGGATGTTTGACTGAACAAGAAAATGGAAGGCACTGTTATTATGCTAATAGCAAAAATATTTATTTCATAGTTATATATTACTTAGGTTAAAGGTTATGCCTTAAAAGTTACTCGAGATTTTTTTCATAAGGACAGATTTCCTGTCTACTGTTTGAAGATGGGAGTAATCAAAATATGAAAAACTCATTCTTCTGTATTTTGACGTAACGATTATTCCTAACATCTGACATCCGAGGAGTTTTTGGTAGATAGTTGCGATTTATAAAAATGAACTCTTGGTTTTTTTCAAAGGTTTATAAAGTTTCTTCTTTATAAAAATGTTAGTGCAACGATGAAATGGAAACTAAAGAAACCATAGGAATATACTTGATTATCTTTTACGCATGTTACGTTACTATCATACATTATATCATTATATGAATGTAGTATAGTACGCTTGGTGTAGCTAATTCGGATGAAAAGCAAGTGTCGCTTTTAAAACTATCTTGAGATTTGTTAGTTTTTCTTGAGATATGGCTGTGATAAAGGACTCTTGGTATTGATGAGAAATTTACATTTTAGGTTTTGTTTGAGATATAGGCACAAATACAACGCTGCAACGGCAATGAGCGTTAATTCCACTACTGGTGAGATTTGCTTAGCAAGTGCGAGTTGAAGTCGTAAACATTGGAACACGACTCGCCACAGATGTTACAACGCCAAGGATTTGATTCAGAGTGGCATCCTTTGTGTAAAAAGTAAAGCGTTTTGTCGGGGAAAATAATGCCACAATAAACGCATTGATGCAAAGCTGGAAATGGCAGTCCCCGTCGACCATATACGGAATGTGAAGTCCCATTTTCTGGTCCATTTGACGAAGTTATGGCTTCACCATCGCCTGACTATTTAAAGTTTGAAATTCATCAGTTAGACTCTTTTGCTTATAATTATTATGTAAAAGACATTTTAAATAAATTATTTCACTAATTTACCTGGTTTTGAAACGTACTGTTATTTGAATGTCCTGAGCTGCTGTCACTTCGGCCTCTACTAGATGCAGTGGTTTTATTGCTTCCGTTCTGAGAAGTCTCTTTTGTTCTCCAGTCCTCCCTGAGTAATGATTTTAATGGTGATACGTTAATTAATGAGGATGAGCTACATTTTGGACTGTGAGTTGAGCTATAAGGAAACAAAGTTTTGATAAAGCGTATGCTTTTTAAGGTACTTTTAAAGCCATTCATTTGAAATTTTGTATGTATTTTGAGCAAACCTGTACGAATTAGCAGATCCAGATCCAGACGAAAGATCTTCTGGCATATCTTGAATATCATCGTTAGTATCGTCTGACATATCTTTTGACTTTGAACCTCCACTAATTGAAGATTGTTCTGGTGAATGTTGATCATCCATCACTTCTTTCTTTACTACTACAGTCACAAGATCAGAACTTGAAGGTAGGTTAGAGCTTGAGTCTGATTGTGGTGAAATGTTTTGGGTGGGTGTGACACTTCTCGCTCCTACAAAATAGATCATATTATGGACTTAAGTGTCTCTCCTTTCCTACAAACCTTTCCTTATGGGCAATTTTCAAATGATTTCTTACCGTTATGTCTGTCATCTTGAGCAAAGCCATAACTGGAGTCGGCAGTGAAAGCAAAATGGGCCGGGTAAGGCGAATTGGACGAAATCTCAATTTGTGGCACAAGAAAATGTGATGGAATCAAAGATGAATCACTACTTTTCTCACGATCTTCAAACCCTAATGCATGGGCTAGCTCGCTATACTCTCCATTATTTGGACCCGGTGACCCTAAGGACCTTCCGTTGGAAGAACATAGTAAGGAAGGAGAATGTGGCATTGGATTGTCTAGATCAATTCCGTGTCTTGAATAAAAATGAACCCGAAGAGATTTCATGGAACCTATAAAAATGTCCATCAGAATTTACATTAACATTATTTAGCACTCGCATTCATAAATCCTTTGTGAAGGGTGACTTTACCTGCTTTGTAAGAGCAGAGTGGACAAGCTTTCACTATATCCTGGGAGCCTCCAACGTGTTCATTTTGGAAATGTGCCCTCATCGCAATTTGACGCTGGAATCCCTTCAAAAACACAATCGTCAATTTATCCTCATAATTTACGCGCAGTATCAACCCATAATAAATTAAGCATGTTCATGTCTAACAGTAAATGCTATCGGTCTTTAAAGCATTTTCCAAGCTTGTTGTTATAAGCAGTATAACTAATTTAGTTTATAACTAAATCCACTTAGGCATAAATTGGCCTGATTTCTTCAATAAGCCTGGCCTAGATAATTAGATTCATCAAGAGATGTGCGAATGTGGTGTGTGACTGAATTTCCTAATAAAGAACTATACAAAGGAATTACTTACTTTGTTGCATATAGGACAACGGAATGGTAGCAGCTTCGAATGTGTCGCCATGTGCTCCGCTAAGTGGTCCTTCCGAAAGAATCTGCTTGAATGCATAAAAGAAACAGCTCGTACATTGCGAATGCGTCATAGTTCTATGTAATAACTTTAAATATTATGGAATGTCTTAATTGTTTATGTTTATACTTCTCGCTATTGGCTATTGTGAGTGAAAATCAGAGAAATATTTAATTTGCATAGAAGCACGTGAAACACCTCCGCGGAAACTAATTATAATTAGAACAGGAGGTAAATTAAAGCGTTAATATGGTTCCATTGAAGGCATTTTCATAAATCCATGTGGTTCACATTGAGTTGCATTTAAGGTTGTTAAACTGTACACATTGCCTATGCCTCACCTTTTTTGGCAAATTTTGCACTCAAATGGTTTGATACCCGAATGTCGCATCCGGTGTCTTCGCATATTGGCCCCGTTAGAAAATCGCATATTGCATACATCACATTCGAACATCTTCTTCGCTGAGTCCTCTGATTTTAAATGGGATCCTAAGTGATCTTCCCCATCTGGTCCAATGTCTGCATCTGAGTTCTAAAATATTAGCCGCTTCATTAGCATTCAGATACAATATAGTAAGAATAACTTGCGCACTTCTTAAACTGATAAGTATTATCTTGTGTATAAAACAATTAGTAGCAAAAAATGTTTGAATAAACATCCTGTGTGTCAACCAAATGAATCTTTCGTCGGATATTTATTTAGTAAAAGAAGACTAACCTCTCCGGATGTGAGAGATGTGGAAACACCACCCTCCTTTGTTGGAGGACCGTTGCTGCAATCATCATCATCTGGGTTCTGATCATCCACACTTAAATTTTCTCTACTATTTCCATTACAGATCAATGAAATCAAGGACGAGCCAGACTTTAAAGAAGGTATACTATTATTATTTGGCTCTTTTAGCCGGATTTTTTTTGGTAACACGACATGGTGATGTGGTTCTTCGCCACTGGAGTCCTCCCCAGTTGACCCACCACTTGAGTGCATTCCAGTGGACGATCCACCACTGCCATTAACCAGTGACAACTTTGACATCGGGTCACCTACGTTCGAATGATGAATTTGAACTTCCACTTGTGTCTCACCAGACATAATATGATTGTGATGTTTTTTATATATTCGTCTTCTTACTTCTTTAGTTTATCCTTATTAATGTAAGCGCAGCGTCTTTCCGTCTTTGTCTCAATTTCCAAAGCCTCATTCTCCAAAAGGACGCTGCAGTTATGATGTGATTTTTAATTTCTTTCCATGATGCACCCAAGGCTCCAAATCAAAGACATTTTTTGGCACCCGGAATCGGAATAGGTGTACCGCTTTGTAGTCTGAAGAAGAACAATTAAACAATGCTCTTATTCATGAATAAATAACTTTTTCAATTGATGAACAAAGACGAAACTAAGTTAGGCTTACAACAACACAGGGAACTAACTACATTACTTTACCGCATGAGCAACCCCTATGCACCAAAACGAGTAAGAAATCTTAAATGGAAAATAGTTTGAGTCAACCTTTTCAACCATGCATTTTATTTACTAGGCCACTTAAGCATCCCTACAAGATCTTCATTGTTATAAGATGATCATGTCGGGTTCAACTTGAGATGAGACTGCTAAAAAAATTTGCATGACCAAGATTGCCTTCCATTGCATCTCATACTTATTAACACCATCAAATCAACATCAACATTGGCTTATTTAATATATTCTAACTTCATCTCTACTTGTTAAGTTCATGTAGGTTCATACTTTTTACTTGTACAAAGTTTACCTTGGAATGAAATATGTGTCTTTCTCTCTCTCTCTCTTTCTGTCTCTCTGTTTAAACTTAACTACCTGCCCAGTTTAGATTGTAA